>CALNHX010007677.1:0-70840 GCA_940337035.1 Agriotes lineatus | reverse complement strand
ACCAGCCATTCCTGCATTTGCCCTTTCTTACTAAAAAATGTGGGTGGTTTGTCCAACTGCACCGAATGATATGGTGCATTCTCCATCACCACGACACATTACCAGTTTGGCCAATGCAGGAATGAGCTGATTACCCACCCATTTTTGAAAAATTTCTTCATTCATTGTTTTATGATAGTCCCTATCATTGTTAGCAGAGTCGAGTAGCAAGTCACATCCCACCAAAAAACTAAATTTTCGACGCTTAGGTCCTCTCCTTTTATAGCTGTGGCTATCGTGTTCTTCTTTTTACTGATAATTCATTTTTACAATGCAAAATTGCAGAAATAGAAAGAAGGTACCTTGCCCTTTTCGATCTGTTGCCACAATTGACAGTGATGCTAATTTCTGGCATCTTGCCAATTCCGAAGAAGAAATGTATATTATTAACAGTATTGTACTTACTGTACTTATCGAAATCGTACCAATGCTACGCTAAAGTAGCGCTACTAAGAATTATAATTAGATGTATTTGTATAGTAAACAAATGCATTGTTTGTCCGTAACGCCTACATTACATCAAGATTTGGTAAGGTGCTTTGGATTGCCTAATTGACTGATGTGTAAACACGTATCTATCTAACAAGCGGGGATTTGCTCTTGTAGTCTGGGGGAATCCCGAAGCCGTTTAACCAATTCACGAGGTAATTAGGGGTAAGAACTGACCAGCTTTTGCGGTGCAATAAAGCAAACGCGACCTGTCGACACGCAGCAAGAAATTCGAGCCGAGGCCTATCGCCTGAAAAATATAATAGCGGCTCTATCCATTGTTCCTGGCGTCGCCGATTCGGCGGCACGTACGCGACGTCGTTAGGCGTCGCGTGCTAGATTCGAGCAAGACGCTCAGTGCATCGCAGGGCGCCGTGCGGCAACTCGCGTCTGATAGGCGGCATGGGCCTTATTACGTAAAGTTCTGTGCGGGTGAAGATTTCGTGTTGAGGCTTGACCGCATGCCGGCACGTCGGGGCGCGATTGGAATAGCAATTGGCCACTTTCCCCATGATAGCGCGTTCGGCCGCGCCGCAACTCTTATCAGCCCGCAGCCCAGAACACTAACGGCGGTCGCTAAATTAAGTTTAAAATTAGGCAGGAATTTGGAGCCTCGCCACCTACTTTTAAATTTAATCGCGGTAAAAAAGTTGACAACAACGGAAATGTAGTGCTCAATACCTGCAGAGTAATCGCCAACAGATGGGAGCCTTAAGGCAGTCTAGGAGTTTCAACACCGGTGAGTACGTGTTGTACAGGGCGTTGCGAAAGGGCTGGCCTACTTTATTATTCCCATGTGTGCAAATACAAGGTGCGGCCATGGAATTGACATAATTTTAAAAATATGTAAAGGGCTTTACACGGAACTTCCCTAGTAAGTGAAAAAATAATTTACTTTTTAGGGTGTTCACCTTGTATCTGTTAGGTCCAAAATATGCCTATCTTCGTCTATGGTAAAAACCTGTGCTATATGTAAAATATTGTTACCATTAAGCTAATAGCTCTTGAGTTAAAAAATAAACAAATTTTAAATTTTTTTAAGGTGGTCGCTCTGTATAAATTTGACCGAAAGTGTATTCGGTTTCGAGTGAGGTAGAAATAATCTCCATGAAAAATATCGTTTTCCTCCAACAAACGTTTTTTGAGCTATATCTACCGCCAACACATGGACAGACAGACAGGCGAACAGACAGACAGACGAATTTGAGAAAACCTGTTTTTCTTCTTCTAGGGCTCCTGAAACGTGAAGATCCGAATAAATCTCGGAGGGAAATTTTTTCACGATTACAATACTTTCTTCATCTTTCAGACGAGCGTAAACATGTTTCGGAGAACTAACAACATTTAGCTAAGTTGACATCTAAGCATAATGCCAGTATAATGAATTATGGAAAATGTAGTAATGTGTCGATGACTACGCCTTCTAAACGTTAAAGCAATAATTAACGCACCTAGGATTTGTGTGCAGGATTTGGCAAAAAGTAAGCAACCGGTTTCCAAAATGCCGCTTATAAATTTTTTTTGCGCTACCAACCTATTTTTACTTGATTTCGGGTTGGTTATCTGTAACGAAAAGGTTAACTTCCCGTATCCTTGTTGGTTGTTATAATAACATCAACTAACAAGCCCGTTATGAATATAACGGTCCTAGAACTGTTATAGAAAATTGTTTTGTGTTTAGTTACTATAGAAGCAATAATCACTCACTTCATTTAGGAAGAATATTTTAGAGACTCGAGTGTTAAGTGCCTTACAGGAACAGGCCTCTAAAAATAACCAAACTCGGCCTTTCGGGCCTCGTTTTTTAAACGCTTTGCCAATGTCATTTGTAATGCCAATTTCTTTAAATGCAAACGTTGACGGTTTTGGATTTTTTTCACCTTGCTACTTACTGTAATGGTTTAATGTTTAAAATAAAAAAGCGTACGCCTTTCGAGATCTTGTAACCACAAATACTGGTGTACTCTATTTTTACTCCCTTTTACGATAAAGGAAGTATTGGATTCACCCCAAAAATTCGAAATTGAGTTTTTAACAGATATTCACGTTTTAGAGTCCACTGATCCCCAAAAAACATATTTTTGTGGTACGAATATAAGCCATCTTCTCGAATAATGGTAGTTGGTTTTTGAATTCCTAATTTCCCAGCAATTTCGCGGGTATTAGGTTTTTGAAGCAGTAAATAAGTCACGTCTGTTACTTGATCGGATGTTCTAATTATTTTTGGTCATTTCCTATCACAACTGGTAAAATATTTCCAGTCTCTTAGTATTCTGTCAGTTTTTCTTACAACGTCATTAGCAAGATTCCTTTCATTTGGATAGTTTACTTTACCTTACCCCGTGGCGCTACAGTTCTTGAAGATATTTCGCCATATCGATATATCTTATGCTTTTCGTCTCCAGCAGCTTACCTCACCTTATCCAGTGGCGTTACAGCACTTGAAGATCTTAGATCTTTAAAAGATGTTCCACTTCGATCTATCCGCTGCTTTTCATTTGCATCATTTTATCTTGAGATTCCTAATGTCGTCCTGCACATCCTTCAACAGTTTTTTCGTGGGTTTACCGGGTCTCATTCTTCCCCGTTATAGATTCCTCTGGTATTCTTTCCAAATGCCCTAACGTGTAACATAACATGTACAGTCTTTCAGTGTTTTTTTAAGAAACTTCGCCACGCCGATCTCCCTGATGCTTTTTGTCTCCATCCTTTTATCTTTAGTTTTCTAATTTTTTCCAGCTATCTCTTCCTGGGTCGACCGAGACTAATGATTTCTTCGAATGTTTTCTTAGTACACCTTCTGGGTTGTAGGTTCAATATTTCAAATGCCCTAATCAACGTAACCTTACCCTATGACGTTAAGGAAGATCGTTGACCTTTTTAAAGAGCTTTTGCTAGTCCGATTTATCTGCTACTTTTACTTTCCATAATTGTAAAAACAAAAATTCAATCAGAATCAAACATAGTTTACTAAATCCACTATAACAACTGTGAATCCTAATACATAGGACAAACAAAACAAAATTTAACAAAAAATAATTGAACATAAAACATCTATAAAAACTAAAATATCAACCCAAAATAAACCTAATACTGCTCTCCCTGATTATGCAGTTGACAATTACCACAATATTAATTTTCATTCCCCTAGATGTAAAATATTGTGAAGTGAAAATAATTGACAAAAACACTTAATTTATGAAATGATTGAAAAAAATTAAATTCTATTAATTACAAAACTGACAATGAAAATCTTAATTATATTTACTATAACCTTTAATTATCTAAAATTTCAATCCCTAATAATTAAAATTACACCTTTTAAAATTATTAATGTTATTTGGATTAATAGTTATTTAATCAACAAGTATGTTAATGAAGGCGATTAATAATCGAAACTGTTTAAAGCACGAACGAGCGATAGCGAGTGAGTGCCTTTAATAGTTGAGATTATTAATCGCCCATTAACAAACGAGTTGATTACAAAATTTTTCGTTGACCACAAAATCTTTTTTTGTGGTGAAAAATTTGATTAATACAACTAACGTCCATGCAAAATATCATCAAAACGTCAAAATCACAAAAACAGTGTATTAATGACATCTATTAATCCATCCTTTTTTAGTAAAAATAATTCATTAATTTTGAAGTTAACAAGCGGTCACGACCAAAAAAATTTACTTAATTGTTCTTACTATTAAAATATCCTTTTAAAATGAGAATGTTTTGTAAGAACGGGATCTCATTTTTGACATTTTGCAGAAGAATTTATTTTCCATATTTGTAAGGCATCAAAATTTGCTAATTGTTTCGACTTAAAAATATATTGTAAGAATCATCTATGTATAATTTAAAATTTAAAATTTAAAAAGGAGGTGTTAGTTGCTTCATTAAATTCATCATATATAATGATAACATTATGAAAATTACATTGTTTCGCTTGTAAAATCTAATCTTTTTCTCTCATTTTTCAGTTATCCAATTATTAATTGTTAAATACTTAATTTATATTCTGAAGAAGTTAGCTTTTAAGCTAGCGAAACCTATGTCAAGTAAATAACGTGAATAAAGTATATCACTTATAATATTAATATCCAAATGACTGTTCATATAATTTTGTTATAGCACATCTAGTTTTAGTTTACAATACACAAATGCTATTTACTAAAATGACAGCTGATAAACGTTCTTGACGTTTTAATGGTAAATTTCAAAATACTGACCTTAATTCCAGTTTGACGTAAACATATTTCTTTTAATCAATAGTAGTAATGGATTTCTATTTTGCACTGTTTTAATCCGTTGTAGCTGATATTAGAAGCAGCAACTCAAATATTTAGACTTGGCTTGTCCCTGGATATAATTCCAAAAAGTAGATTCACCTTGACAGCAACTCCTAACTTTTTTTCACTATTACTAGTTAACACTACCTAATATGAAATGCCTGCTTGAATTAATACTCAAATTCGAGCTCTTTTTGTAGAGTTTCTTTATTATACGGCCTTCTGGTATTCTTCCCAAGTGCTACCCTATCCGGTCAGTATTATATCTAATAGTGTTATTGGTAAGATTCCTTTTGTTTGGATAATATTCAGCGTAATGCATTTAAGGTGTTTCTAGATGTACAAAAGATATATAACAAAATTGGAGAAAAATAAGGAAAACCTAAATTAAAAAAAAAAAACCTGGTATTCAATATTCGCAATGAACACATGTCCGGGCGGAAATTCTAGGTACACACTTAATTGATTCACACCAACTAAACACTGATTTTTTTCCAATCTTTAAATCAAAAGTTAAACGAATTGTTGGAAGATATTTCACTTGTAGCTAGACATGATGTGTAGTTCGAACAGAATGGAGCACCTTTATTTCCTAGTCCAGTTCAAAGTCCTTTCAGGATTTCCAGATATCTTACTCTTTGACTAGACAGCTCTTCTATTATGACTTTGCACTTCATATTTGATTAGATTTGCCAGTTTGTATCGGAATGTAGCTGACCTACAATACACACGAAGTATCGACACTGTGCAGTACATTGTTTCACAAAATTAACTCATCTCAAGAATGTCCTTTGATGCCGTTACAGTACGTCCAATTCTCATGGCATGGTATTAAAATAAGGTCAATCCTAATGACCCATCTTTATCACCGCTTGAAATCTGAAGCCAAATAATATTTAATATTATTGAAGTCGTCAAATTGTAACCCGCTTTTTAAACTATACAATTTATACAGAGATTAGTTATTTGGAAAGCAACTAGCTAATTAACGATAAATTTACCTCAACATTAGTTAGTATTAAAAACCTAATAAACTTCATAAATCTAATGGAAGCTAAAAGAGTTGCTTTACAACTATACCGTACAATAAATGTCAAAAGCGCTGTAAAAATTGGAACGTTATGGAGAATAAGTCACACAAATTAGCGTCGGGTCATAAAATTAGGCTTTATTTCTCTCTGCAGATTTTATGGCATTGGCACTGCTCACAAAGATTGAATTTCCGTTACGTCTCTAGTTTTTTTTGAATGGAAATTTCCAGGATGTCCATGTTTATATTTTCGTTGTTAAATTAGAGTTTAAAAAATTTCATTGTTATAGATGACTGCTATAGAATGAAAATAACAAAAAATAGGTCATTTTCTGTGCAAAACGTGCAATTTGGCATAACCAAAAATTCACTTCCTTTGCTGGAAGATGATTCAGTTATTTATTCTACATAATTAAAAAAGAGAGAAGGCAAAACTACACACTAATTTTATTAACATAGAGCCTTTGAATTTGAATCAAACAGAGCTTCTTAGTGACTAAATGAATGAGAGAAAGCTTCTTCAATAACAATTAATCACCTCGATGATTAACACAATTTTGCATCATTCTTCTACAAATGATCATTAACAATATTTTATTGCTAATATGCAATTCCAAGAACAGAGTGTCTTCCTGCAGCAAAAGATGAGAACAACCGTGACTAACTAAAACTCCCGGTGATTTTATAGAAAAGGGCGTCAGTCATCATCCACAACCGACCACAAACAAAACGGCGGAACTCACAATCCAAATAAAACTCTTACCGTGTACGGCTTATAACTTACACTGTTCTACACTCTAAAATACGAGCAGGTATCGCTGTGGTTAAATTAAACAATATACTAGTAGTACGGGAAAATAATGAGGCTTTAATGGTTGCACTGTTTGAATACAGTTGAACAAGATAACATTATCAAAATAGTCAATTTAGAAGAATTTGGGGTTAAATGTTACAATGCAAAATAAAATGGGAACATAGATTAAACTGAATTGCTGAATGCAGAGCGACCCAGAGGTTAGATGTTAATAAAATAAGCATAAGTTACGTTAGGCATCAAAGCAATAAAATGATCAAAATTAAATAGTGAAAACCAGCTAGGGGTGTTAACCCCCCTCATTCCTTCAAAGTACTCCGAAGTTTTTTATATATTAATTCAGGTGTAGTTAATTACAAGAAGGGTAAACTAGGTTGGACGGCCTTTGGAAATCTGAGTTGGGTTCTAAAAGAACAAGAAGGTGCCAATTAGTTTAAGATAGAAGGTATGGAATAGTTGTATTTTGCCCGTGATGACCTATGGCACCGAGACAATGGAACTTACGCTAAAGAGCGCTACCAAATTGGAAACAACACAACGTGCTATGGAAAGAACTACGCGCGGTATAAACTTAAGAGACCGAATCAGAAATACAGAAATTAGACGACTCACAAATGTTACCGATGTCCTACAAAGGATCGCGAGGTTGTAATGGAACTGGGTTGGACATGTCGCTCGCAAAACATCAAGTGAATGGGTGAGTGGCATTACGAGATGGCGACCAAGAACAATAAAAGAAGCGTCGGGCGACCACAGAAGAGGTGGTTTGACGACATCTAAAAAATCACTGGGAATACACACACCAAACAGCACACAATAAGACAATTTGGAAAAATCTAGGGGATGCCCATATCCAACGGTGGATGAAGGTAGGCGGAGAAGAAGAAAAAGTAGAATTAATAATTTACAAAAAAATTAAATAACGGATTCATGCATAAGCACATACTTCTCATTTCTCAACAGATATAGCATTTTCAATGCCATTCTATGGCTTTCTAGTAATCATACGTGAAAAATAAGTGGGATATTTTTTGTAGAAAATTTTGCGGGTAATAATGTCTTATATAACAAATTTTTCCCCGTGGAAACCATATTTGCAAAGAAAAACCCAAAAAGGCTATTCTATGGGAGCTTAAATCCCCCTAGGGGGCAACGCTGTACACGAATTTTGAGGACTTTTAATATGTTGTATACAATGGAACTATTAACAACTAATTAAAAAATCAGATTGCCTAAGAACAATATTATTTTGATTCGATTGCTTCTACGAGTATTGTATTTATTTAAATTTGAAAATTTATGAAAGACTAATAAATAATTATTAGGTATTTGTACACTACTAAATGTGGCTTAACGAAAAAAGTTCTGGTGGCAATAGAGTCGATAATTATGCGAAGAAAAATTGTAAATAAAATATTCCAGTATTTGACAAGTTGTATATGACATGCGCAATATTTCGGGTGGAAAAATATACAGCGGGGTTCAGAAATAAGCACCGTCAGTTGAAAGAGTTATTTTCGCAAAACAATAAAAAAAAATACAATGTATCTCTAAACCTCCTTTGGATTCTACAGGTTAATAAGATAATAGTGGGAGCTATTTTACAAAAAAATCATTTTCTAGGATAGAGACATTGAACTAAAAAAGTACATATTAGTTACTCCTACAGACGAGCTACTATACGTAATTTTTCTAAATTGTAATAAACGAGAGGCGGAGAATCAGATGTTAAAGAATCAATTTTTAGTCAAAAGTCCTATATATTTTAAAAAAATGTGTGTGTTTACTACTCTCCATTGAATTTCTTACAAAAAGATATACTCTTGATTTAATTCGCTAAAAGATCTCTTTGTCGATATTTTGAAGTTTTTGTGCCATCCTCGTAGCGGAATAATAACATCTTGGTGTAAGTAGCAAAATTTCAAGAATAATATTAGAGAACTTGAAGTATTTAACTGTGGGGGGAAAAGGATGGTGACGTTTTATTAAACAGTTCAATACTTCTCTAAATAATTTTTGAACTTTTGTTACCTATACCAAGATCTTATTTTTCCCGTATGAGAATGGAAAAGAAACTCAAAAACCTTAATCAAAAATTATGCATAGAAAAGTAGCCTTGTCTGTAATGGGTTCACGAATGGGAATATTATGCAATACAGGGTTGAGAGACACGTTTATGTTGGCTTATATGCACTGGGGTTGGCTTTGCGTTTTGACTCTCTTTCTCGTATTTTCTTCTTATTATCCTTCAGTCTAGTCGTTCCGATCTTTGGGTCTTCGCACAGTATCATAGAAAGAACCAACTGCTGCTTTTTGAAGTTGATTAGTTCATCGTCTTGGTGAACGATTTCCTTCATTTTCAATACTACTTGATACGATTAATGTGGTTCTACCACGGCGAGCAATATGTCCATCTACAGAATACGATGTAGACAAATTGTAGAGCATCTATTGAGGATGTTAAGTTCCGAATGGATATATAAATTGGTGCAATGTACTGTCCTATTTCTTCTAATTTTTCTTTCATAGTTTCCAATGCTTCTGATGTACGATCTTAAATATGGAAATAACACGTTATATTTAATTTGTGCGGCAATGAAACTGTTTGTATATTTATCGCAAATGTTATGTGACACGCGTCAGTGTGTTTTATTTAAGAACGTTCGTAGAAAAAGAACAAAAAATGTGGAACTTGGACACACTTGTTGAATACATAGTTGAGCCATTTCTTATCAACATCCATCCTGACAGTGACAGCAATAGTCATACATAGTGACAATTCAAAGTTTATTTCTGAAAATGGGGCTCCTTCTGAATATTGTTACGTACACCACTGAATTTTTCTTTTCGTTCGGGTAAGCAAAGCAGATCAGGTGTCGTCAGTTCTGAAACTAGACTATAGTATTTTTGCTTCAGCTCGCTTTATTAGTGCTAGCATTTCCTCTTCACTTGATGCAATTAAGGTAATGTCATCCACGTAGCGCAGTTTTGTCAGAATAAGTGAAATCATCAAGATCTAGTATTCTTTTCGATGGTGGTGCCAGACCATTAAGCGTTTACAAAGAAACTTTAAAATTCCAACAACAAAAACATATTTCCACTGTAGCTCATGGTCGCTGCTAGGGAGTTAATAATTCCAACATAGTGCGTCATTTTCTTATTACGCTCTCTTAGTCTCAACAGTAACTTCTCGAATTATATTTTAATAAATTTACATCCTACTATGCAAATCCGCCGTGTAACGGCGGTCTAATTTTAGCAGCCGTATTTGCAATAAATATTCATGAAAGTTCCATGTTTAGGTATAGCCGAGTGGCGCTTCAGGTGTCCCAAAGGCGCGATTGTAAAATGTCATGTACACGTGGATGTAAATAGGCCAGCTCGTATTAGACAGATTAGAGTTCGTATTTATTTAAATGCGTTCTAAATTCAGCAGTCGAAGGTGGCGTGTGTTGTATCGGAATTGTACGCATAGCTGTTACTTTTATGATTAATGCCTTGCTGTCACCGGAACTTTGAACCGTTCCATAAATTCCCCAGAAAGTTTAGTGGAATATAGATGTTTGGAAAGTATTGCACTTTTGTTAACGGTCGATGTTTATATTTTGGGGTATCGCAAAGAATCTTATCATGTACATGCTAATAAGGGGGCGAGTTGGTTATATGTTATGTGTCCATAGCGTTAAAAGTGAGGATGAATGCATATTACTCTTCCACAGAGTATCGTCTGTTTTTTCTTATGTATTGTAATACATTTGGAAAAAATCTGTAAAGAGGTTTCACGGAACTTCCATGGCGCGAATTAGATCAATTTGCAAATTTAAAAATATGTATTCCGCTGGGGTTTGAACTCCGCCGCATCTGCGTAGCGATCGCAACCGCATCGATGAGTGGTACTGCGCCATCCAGCCTTGTTGAAATGAGTGCGGCGCGTGCCTCTATTTAACGGAACGGTCTTATTGTTGAAACGTTTCGACTCTTTTGTGACATTATCCTGTAGGTATCTGTTGAGTCCTACTTTCGGCAAGTGTAAAGCCTGACGTATGTGAAAATTATTACTTCCATCTATTTCAAAGTTAACGCAAAAATAAACAAAACTTAATTTTTTAAGGTGCTTACCCTGTTTATATTTGTCTGAAATTTTCTCGATTTCATGCCATGTAAACAGATAATCTGCATGCAAAATATCGTCATCCTCCAAAAAATAGTTTTTGAGTTATACCGCCAACAGAGAAACAGACAGACAGACATTGAGAAAACCCGTTTTTCGTCATCTAGAGACCCCGAAACGTAAAGATCTGAAGAAATCTCGTAAGGTGATTTTTTCGCGATTACAATACTTCCTTCGTTTTTTGGACGAGGAAAGTAAAACTCAGTGGCTACTGAATTACGATAATAGAAAAAATGATTAGTGACCGATGACGTAATGAGAAGATTTCACCATGGAAAACCTGTTTTGGCCTCTATTTTGCCTGAAAACGCATACTGCATTTTACTTGACAAGAAATCAAACATGATGAAATCTGATACGGCTACATTAAGCCCACAAGATATAATTCTCGTCGGCTCGGAGTTGTATCGAACTACACTTAACGCTCCATTACGCGTAAAGAGCATCGATGGCCTGACTCCATCCAAATTCCAAATGCGATTTGCATACCCCGTACCGGAGGGCTTAAAGTTTAGTAAGCCGTCGATTCGTAAAATATTTCAAACACATGCAACTTAACTAAGGTACTCAAGTGAATAAAACAATAACGTAGATTAACTTAGCTTAACTTAGGCAGTAAATCCCAAAATGAAGGTAGCAGACGACAGGGGTATAGTGAGTTGACTCCTGGTGTAGGGGAAATGTTTGCCGGCATCCATACCAGGACGTACAGCGAAAATGATTACATAGCTGTGGGTTTAGAGAAACGGGACGGTAACTGCAGCTCAAGCAGCGGGCGACGTCGTTTTATAAGACGGAGTTACGCGTAGGCGTCGCTACAAAGACGGCGTCAGTATTAAACGAATTCGAGATGAATCAATGGCGAACGGAATTAAATGGAATGCTCGCACGATCTGATCCAAAATTGAAAATCAAATTTTTCGATACACCAACGGAACGTAAACAAAATTTCAAAATGATGTTATACCTCTGCAAAAAATTCCGAAGGTGCCACAAGGTCCCTAAATGTTTCCACGCTTTGAACTACATTGCATTTACCTATGAATGAAGCACCCTCAAGTGCATATTATATGCATTTAATATTCTTCTACCTTCGAACAATTTCTTCATTCTAAAAACACCTCTAAATATGATTCCAATAGCCGTCCATATTTAAGGGCATTGCTAGATTTTCTCTGTTATATGCAAATACTGTGTGGTTCCTCGACACTACTCGATAATTTATAAGATTTTTTCCACTTCTATAGCCTCGAAATGGGTTTTTTGTAACCTAAAATGACAAAGCTTTAAATATTTAAGTACTTCTCTGAGACATGCTTTGTCACACGTTGAGTTTTAGTTTTTCTTATGTTTGCAAACGGCAGCAGAATATTTTTTCTTAAATTCCTTTTTAAATTAAGATACAATAATTTAGTGTACGCCCTGCAAGCAATACGTATGACCCTTGTAAATAGCGTTTAGTTCAAAACATGGCGCAAGATAAGACTTGTCGTACGGCCCCCGTTTAATGGTCCTTGTAAAAATTTAGACAAGCCCAGATATTTGTAGTCCAATTCTGAATCTATAGGAAGTGCCAGGTGCAACCGATAAAATCAAACCAGAAGTGCTGGTGTTGCAAAGCATCCCACTTGAATTTCATATTTGTAGGCACCGGCAATAACAATTATATAGCTACACAATTAATACAGTCGATATACTCCAGCGCAGCGGTTTAACGTTGTTTAAAGATCTGTTTATTATGTTTTTATAGTTTATGTACAACTTATGTTCTAAGAAATAGCTCAATATTTTTATTATTAAGATAATAACATAAAATGGGCCACTGCAAATTGCGGAAGCAGCAGTGCATATAAAATATAAAGTTTATATGGCATAAGCTTAGACACATCCTACACAATACACAAAACTGAATTTATTTTGACGCTATAAATTTCGTAATGTAGAAGATGGAATGTTTTCCTGTTTTTATATTAAATTTAGAATTGAGCACCGATTGATGAGCACTAGCAAGTGACGTTAGAGTTTGATTCTCCACATTTTATGGACACTGAAGTTATAAAAATTGCAGGAGAAATCTTTGACAGCACTTTATTCTATTTGTATCCATATTAGGAAGAAGAATTTAAAGCAATTTTAGGTGCAACTGAAACAATAGAAACGGAAACAAAAGTCTTTTCACAATGAATATTTTAGATAGATTTGGTTAGTAATCTTCTGCTTTTTCGGGTTCTTAAGTATCATTTTCCGTACGTCTCTTGGGGTAAGTCCCGTTAAGATCTGCTTTACATTCACGACGATTACTGGTTTTTCGAATTCAGTTAAGACCAGCTGTTAGGCTTAAGGAGCCAACCCATCTCATTTTCATTTATCGCCTATCTTCATTAATTGTTCTACTTTTTAATGATACGTGGCAAGTTCCGACGTGTGTTCAGTTGTACTTAATAGCTCACTAGCACTTCTAACAACAGTAATTACTAAAAGACTGACTAACAGGCTAGATTTAGTAATGGTTTCAGCATAAATTATCATTTACAAACCGCGAAAACACTCGTCGACGTCTAAAAGGCTTTTGATAGGGTGAAACTATAAACTAGTAGAAAACATATATATCAATGCCACAATGCGTGTAAAACTAGGTAAAGAAATGAAAACCAGCAGATCTCCATAAAATTCAGGGTAAGGCAGGAAGTCACTAGGTCTCGTAAGCTATACATCTTAGCCTTAGAGAAGAATATCTTCAAGTCACTACATTAGATAAAAGGGGTGAATATAATTTTTTAAAGCATTCATATTTTGCTGAAGACAAAATCCTGACGAGCCAAGATGAAAACCAACTAGAAAATATACTATCAGAGTTAAACTTAACGTCGATAAAAATAGGTTTGAGCATTAATTTACGGTAAATAGAAATCGTTTCTAGAGATCAGAATTCACAGTAAACGATTGAAAAATTCAAAGAGTATATATGTTGCATGTTCTAGTCACACCTCGAACATCTTGAGTTTTGTTACTATAATTGCCACATCATCAGCATAACAAGGGGCTAAGATGTTTGGCATTAGCGTTGACTCATTTTCGAAAATGTAGCCCGCTCTTTCGATTGATGTTATTATTATTATTATTTACATGAAAGGAGAAATTTTGGTAGCTCGTCGCTGTACTCTTGCCAATAGGGGGAGATCTTTGCTGAAGTAGTGACTCCATATGCAAGCGGCATTTTCTAAGATTGGTATTACTTATATTTTGAAAATTTTCGATATAATCTGCAATATAATAAAAGACAAATGAAAGCTTCTCCTCCGCTCGTGCATAGAGATCTAAAATTAAACAGAAGCAGAAGAGTAAACATAAGGATGTAATAAGAACAGAGTACCCTGAAAACATAATGGTACTGTAGAATCTCGAAAGGATATCACATGTTTATTAAAATAATTGCAAAGTTCGTAGAGAAATATCTTTGAAAGTACCAAATGCTTAGATTAATGTAAAAGTGGTACTTATATTCTACTTTTCTAATAATAAAAATAAATAGCATACATTAGTATCTGTTTTAAAATGTATTTCAAAGTTTTTAGTGTTAAATGATCTACAGGAATAAATATAGAAAAATTTAAAAACCCCGCTGTTTAGGAATATGGGAGAATGACACTAATCCTAGATATAAACGAACAGATATCATCATATCCAACAGACACAGCGGAGAGTTTTGTGATTATAGCTGAGTGGCACAATATATTATGAACCTAATGGAGACTAGAAGGAAAAAAATAAAATATAAAGAAAAGAGCAGAATAATAAGATCAGAAAAGCTAAACAACGGTGGATGGAGAAAATGTTTCGGAAAACGAAACAATTACAAAAGAAATATAATATTTTCTACATGTATTAAAAAGTAAATGGGCCACAGGTAGTAAGAAGCCAAGAAAGGAGAACAGTCAACTGATAACAATTCAAAATAAAAGGGACGATGGATGGAATATATAGAAGAATCATTAATTAACAATTCTAGAAATGTTGTAGACAGAGAAATAAATGAACCCACCTTTAACATATTATCATCCAGCTATATTCTGAAATAACGAAGGTGTGCGCATATTCATCTTCTTGATTAATTTGGTCTATGAAACAAGAAACTTTTTTCAGGTATGGTTGAAATCCTCTTTTATACTAATACCTAGGCAAGAGCTATCAATGGTCAATATATGATGGCGGTTCGAATATGAACGGGAATGTGTCTAGAACACATTTAGCACCATTGGCATGGAAATACTTAGCGTGCCATTTTTCAACAAAGTTCTGGAAGCTTGTGAATAACATTTTTAAAGAAGGTTTTTGGTTATACACGTATTGAATCCTACATAGCTGTCACGACCTCAGCATTATTCTAGAATTTCTGACTGCCAAAAGATCTTTCAATGGTCCAAGCAAATGGCAGTCTGATGTAAACAAGTCGAGATCATATGGGGGATGAGGCTAAACGTTCTATTTAATTTTTTTAAAGTTGCCAATGTTAATCGGGCGGTTTGGGGAAACTCCTGTCGTTTTCTTAGTTTGGAATGGATTACTGGCTTCACTTTTTTTGTGAGAAGCGTCGAATAATACTGCCCCGCAATGGCTTTTTGGTCAGAGAGAATATTCAGGTATAATACACCCTGTGAAATCATTCTCAGCAGTCATAGACGTTTTTCGTCCCCAAGCAGGAGCTTCCTCCACCCTTGTCTGGAATAAACCGATACGGACGCAAATGCAAACTTGTCTTTAATGCCCTATGACAAGTTCCGTAAGAGAGACATACAAATCATAATTATTTCGATTTGCATGTATGTAACACATAAGATTTTGATCGTACCTGTTTGCATTGATAATCTTTTAATCGATTTCGAAGGACTTCTTTGTATCCATGCTTGAATGTCGTCAACAGTTTCTTGATTTAATAGCATTGGTCTACCGGTGGACTTGCCCTTACAAAGGCAATGCTTCGTGTTAAATCTTCGGAGGATATAATGTCTGCGATTCACAAAGGTATCATAATCTAAACTGGCATCTGGGAATGCTTCCTGAAACTGTTGAATGCATGACTGTAAGGAATACGTCCAAGAACCATCTGCGTTTTGGGTGCCACTTCGGAAATGGCCCATCAAAATAAACGCGTCTTGCTCCTGAGTAAAGGGCATCGTTTAACCTAAAACGTTCAGTTTAGTATTACAAATGCGCTGTGTCGTATAATGCTTTATAACCGATATGTGTCACTAACCTATTATATGTTGTCGGATGAGACAACGTAACATCTGGGATGAAGTAGACATATTCAGTATATCAAACAACAGTCTTGACTAAGGGATATTTATTAACAAAGCGTTTTCTAATTGCGACAGTAAATAATTGTGAAGGAAGGAAACGTGTGATGCAATGAATCAGTTTTTATTAGAACATCAAATACAATTTAACGGAAGTCTTGCAACTAACACGTAGGTATTTATAGCATTGTGGTGGTCGAACTAAGCAGAGAGGCTTTTTTACGAACCGTTTGCAGGAGAGAACTGGGGTATAATAAATATTCAAATCAACATTTTGGCAACCGCCCCAGGATCACACATTTTATTTGTTTAAAAATACTCTTGGATGAAATCATTGACTTTACGACTGGCGGCGGTGATAAAATTTAACTTCACACGTTGTTCTTCTCATTTGAATACCGAATTAAAAGAAATTAAGAACACAAACCTCGCAGTTTTAAACTAAAGCACTTTTTAATTAGACAATTTGAATCTGTAAACAATATTAAATCTGCTTGAATGTAATGTAGTTTGTGTGGATGAATCCTGCTGATTTAGCAAATAAACTTGTAGGTGAGCGTACTATAAAACGAATTAAATCCTTGAGCTTTGTTTAGTGGAATTCGATTTTTTCAAAGGCTTATTTTAGACTTACTCTAAAATAAATTTCGAGCAAGGTACCGACGACAAATTTCTTCGAAGTACCTGTTTGTGTTGGCACAACAAGTAGTCAAAAGTACATGCGATGTTTTTAATCTGATTTTGGGGCATTTAAAATAACAGATGGCGTGTTAGTTTCTAAAAATTAGCATTGCCGATTTGCTGACTTAAATATAGGTGCAAGTGTCTGACAGTATTTCGAACTCATAGTAAGCAGCCAGGTTTTGTTTTAAATTTAATGGATGGACTCCTCATTAGCCTAAAGCGTTCTATTAAGGACGAAGATACGGGTAGCTAATTGAGTCGTTGATCAATTAACGGGGGCTGTTCTGTTTATAACTAGTTATAAGAAAAATACGAACTCTTTAAAGAAAATAATTTTAATTGTTTTTCAAAATATCCCCCTTAGCCAAAATACGTTTCTCCATTCTTTGAAATTGCTGTTTGAAGAATGGTTAAACATTCGCTGAAATTCAGCAACCATTGCATTTGCGCCAAGAAATCTTCATGTCTGCATTTCTTAATTTTTAGAAATAAAAAAACAACCGCTGAGTGCAAGATCTGGACTGTATGGAGGGTAAAAGTCCAGCTGGACTCTAGAATCGTGTAAGACATTTTAAGTGTTCTCATGTTGTCAATTGAAAGTTACAGTTTTAGATTGTCAAGAGAAATTACTGCATTCGGACGCCATTTTCTGATTGCACTTTTATTTTGAATAACGTGGGGGGCATGGTATTGTTGTCAACAATTCTTTATTGTTGTTTAATTTCAGGATCATAATTATACATCCAAGACTCATAATTAGTAACAGTATTGAACATATGCTTTGAAGATCTTGCATCAAACATTTGTAACATCAATTTATACCAGTCTATCAGTGTTCGTTTCTGTTTTTCGGTTAACAAATGTGAATCGATCAACTTTGCAACTTCTTCACACTCAGATGTGTAAAATGTTAGCTACTATGGGTGATCCAATGCTGACTTTTTCTTGGATTTCTCTATGAATTATATTCCGATTCCCCAAAAGCAGCTTTTCGGTAGAACGAACGTTTTCAGCAGAAATAATCAGATGAGGTCTTTCAGGTCTCGGTTCATCGTCTAACGTACTACATCGTTCCCTTTTAAATTGATGGAACCAGTAACTCACTGTGGATAACGAAGGGCTATGACTTTTTGGTCGTTGATTGTATATCGAACTTCTTTTATGATCGTAGAAAGTTATTGCTCGCAGCACCTCAATAATGTCCAGTGGAGTGGACAACAAGCAACCTGTCTCTCTATACGCTTTACCATCAAACTCTCAAAGTAGGAATTGGAAAGTAAGAAAAGAATGAACTTTCCATTTATGAAATCCATATCCTCAACTAACAATTAACAGAACAGCCCCCGTATGCGTGAATTATTTATGTCTGCTTGTAATAACAAACACGCTCCAGTATTAGAAGCTTTATTTTCAAGAAGTTGTTATTCTGTAGTAAGCAAAAACAGATATTTTCAACTTACAAAAAAATAGTATGACAATAGTATATTATTATATGAGCGATTATGACAGCCATTATTCACGAAGATGACATTTGCGCCACAAGCCGAAGGCGCGTGGCGCAAGTCATCTGAGTGAATAATGGCCATAATCGCGAATATAATACGATATTTTATCTACTCCTATGCAATAGGAGACGTGCGTTCATATTTCCGAATTTTGACATTTGTGACAGCTGTTAACTTCAAAAGTCATTGAATAATAAAAATGAATGCTGTGATTGGCTACAACCTATTGAATAATGAAAATAGAATTTTCTGATTGGTTGCAACTTGCAAACTATTGAATAATGAAAATAGAATTTTATGATTGGTTGCAAACTGTGAATTATGAATCATAATTAATGGTCATTGTACAGTAGGAGTAGATAAAGCAATTTTACATGTTCGTATTCCGTAGAACTTGTGCAATATTTTCCCCCAGCTTTGTATAACTATGGCAGAACGTAGTTTTCCTTTATTAAAAATATAAAGTTTGACGGATGTGTTTGTTGTGAAATCTTCAATAGGCGTTTCCGTCCTCAATATGCCGACAGGTATGAATTTTTTGGCAGTAGCTACCATTTATTTTCGTTACATACAGTAATATTCTCAATGTGCTAAAAGTCGATAAAGACTTGTTTTTTTCTGAAAGGATAAAGTGGGAAACAACGAGATATATGTAATTACATCATCTTTTCGATTTTATAATATGCCAAAATATTAAACAATAAATCAAGCGTAATGTTTATAACACTTATTAGTTGTAAGGTTCTAGTCAGCCAGTATTCTTTAGCTTAAAACTTATTCAATATTCGTGCCTGTGCAATTCCCTTAACACACCGAAAGTAAATTATTAAAAAAGTTTCCGTGCGAGATTTGTTTAATAATTATAGTAACGTGGTTTGGCAACATAGCTGTTTTTTACTATACGGAAAAAGTATTAGAAGCAGTTTCTATGCATTCTAATAAATACTTTTATTTTGACTGAAGAATCTAATACCGGCCGAAGTTTGCACGATTAGAAAAATATTCTTATTTAAATTATCGTATACTGCTTCCTTTTTTATATAATATACGATGCCCTTAGTCTTTTCTTTTTTACTACATTCCTGCTAGTGAAAAGGCTTTATCTTCTAATAGTTATTTTCATAAATAAGCTTTGTTTTCTAATGTCAATTATCTCTTACTATCTCATATATTATGAAACCATATTAATTAACTTATAGAAAATGTGTCGCCTAATAGGTTGTCAACTTGTGTTACAAGGTGCGAATGGGACAGATTTCTTGTCGCGTTCGTTGTCTTCATTTTCGAGGTACTTCCGGTTTGTCGGGTTTAGATTGAAGTCGTGGAAAAAGTTTGAATCCTCATTTTTGGAGTTTTCATGTTATGACAATGGTTCATATCGTTATGGTTTGTTGAGGGGCGAGTCACAGAAGAGGCGTTCCGCCATTCGTATTACCGTTGTGGAAATCCAGGACGTCTTCTAACGCCCAGAATTATTCAGGTGGCAAAGCTTTGGTAGGAATTTTTGCCTTTTGTGGAACAACTCGCTAATTTATGTTTCCGTTAGCCTTTTTTTGGCGAAAGCCTAAATGGCAAATTCATAGTCTCGCACATATGTGTGCTATGGAAGGTTGCTGTGTGGGTCCGGTTAGGTAGTGCACCAGTTCTTGACTGATATTTAGTAAAGAGATTCTGACCCAGCAGCTTTCCAGGAAATTAGTCAAGCGAGATTAGGGTATGTGTTTGTCCTTGCAGGCGATCTGGAGGTGCCCGAGCCATTGCTTCAAGGGGTTCGACGAATAGCTTCCTTGGGTGTACTAAGCAGCATAGAAATAGGTAATTTCAATCACTTACATCAATGCGAAATCTACTTTTAGAAAATGTGGGTTTACAATGTTCAATTCGCTCACTATTTTTATATTGTGAGCAACCACGTGGGCTTTACTCTTTGTACATTTTTAATTTACGCGCAATGATTACGGTGCTGAGAGGCACTTTTATTATCGAACTAGAATAACAGTTGCGTAGTTTTGGGTACTGATTCGCTAACAGAAATCGTTAAAAAAAATTTCAAAGCAGTTAGAGGTCCGAGCGTTTCATTAAAATTGCATGCTGGATTGCAGTTCCAGAAAATTAACATAACTAAATTGTGTAAGGAAAGAATACAGGTACCTGGATGATTAGTCCTTTGTTGGTAAAGTATAAACAGCTTATTCACTCAGTGAAGGAAAGTTTATAATTTCCAATTATACGAACTTATTACTTGATTAGCACTACTGCTTAGTTATTGCACCTGTACAGTTTGATTACATAGCATACCGGAGGCGAGGATTCCAAACCTGATTATATGCTAGATATAAGCCATGCTGTGCATGATAGGTGATATTTTCTTTGCTTGTGGTATTTGTTTGTCTATGCCAGTAATTACGATTAGCTATTTATACCCTACTTGTTATTACCTCAAATTAATAACATTGAGTGATCTTTGTTAACACTTGGATTTCACTCTTGTTGTATTTTCTTTTGCTACAATTGAGTCACTTAGTGGTTCGTTGCCTAAGAAATGAGCAAGGGACATGACACTTGGAACCACTTGGCGCTCTTTTATTTAGTTTTCCGCCCTTTTGAAGCTAAGCCGGATTAATTCTTTAAAATGGCTGGACTCCAAACTGAGATTTGTGAAGAGTTCACCCGTCAATTGACAAAAGATACTAGTCAATAGCTCAAGACCTTTTTTCTCGCATTAAATGCAGTTTCTTTAGATTTTCTCCTCAATGAAGATGTTGAATTACATTCCTTAGGAATTATCCAAAGGCGTAGTACCCTGCTACTACATACCATCTGACTCTAAGGCATCGCGAATGCTTAACATCTATTCTTTTTGAATGATTTCCGGTACCAAGACTAATAAAATTGTACATCCTTCCGAAATAGTGTTGAAGAGATTATAATGGTGGATTAGAATAAAAATAACATTTGAATCCATGATTTTTATTAGTATCTTCCTTGCTCCTTACTGTAACGTATGTAGAACATGTATGACAATTTTTGGTATCGGCTTTCTCTTGGTCACATTTATATAGAATATCCGAGCGAGTACCTACATGTCAAGTACTTTCCCCCTTAGCAACATAACCACCAGGTTTCAACATAACAACCTACCTCATTGAGATATCAAACCAGCTGTGCTTTTTTTTTGAACTTGCAGAGAACTTAACCCCCAGTTTTTGGGAACCGAGTATTTGGACCTATCTCTAGTCGTACTTCAGCATTACGGTTTTGCTTGGGGCCGTTTTTAATAGACACCTCCCAATGGCTATCCCAAAGCAAGTGCAGTTGGTAAGTCTTCAAATAAATTTAAGTAGTAATCAGAAAGTAGCTTCATCTCTGAACAGAGATATCCCAAAACGTGCATTAAGCGAATGAGTTAACGCACTTCCATTCAATACTAAAGTCTGGTGCATGAAGTTAATGATCTTTTTGATGCTATCCCAATTGAATGTAAAAACGCTTCAACTGAAAGTGAATTGAAAAAACGTTTTTTCAAATATGGACAGACCAACTTTGACTACTTCTATTTTTCTTTGCTTCTCTTTTTTATTTTTTGTGCTTTTTTAATGACGAAAATGATTCTTTTTTAACGTATTGTCAAAAGGCTAAGTATTGTCAATTAAAGCGTTTTCCACTTCTATTGTTGCCGTTCGCAGTTCTCGATTTATTTATTTATTTATTTATCGTATGGCGATCTACAAATTCACTTATAAAGATAAAGAAAGTGTGTACATATATATGTATAAAACAGTCACTGACTAACAATTAAGATAAATATATTATATTATGCGAATACATTTGAAATATAGGCTATGGGTTATAAATCGATATCCAGGGAGGTCAACCAGTTCACGGCAGCAGGAGTGGCATTCAGAATCTCGTTCCATTCTCCTTCAAATCTTCTTATTGGACACTCGTGGGCTATATGAGCTACAGTTTGATCTGGCTCCCCACAGTCGCATTCCTGGGTGTCCGAGAGTCCCCACTTGTACAACATGGACTTGCATCTGGCGTGGCCAGTTCTGATGCGGTTAAGGCTACACCATGCTTTCCTAGACATTTGCATTCCTGGGAGAGGAACGGTAGGATCCTCATGGTCGTTATGGTTAAAATCATGATTGGATGTCCATTTAGTTTTCCAAGCTTCTCTGATATGAAATGGTTCTTGATGGGTTAGTACCTTATCTTGCCAAATGGGTTTTCGGGACTTAAGACGGCGGCCTAGAACATTATCCAATATCATGTGGATTGGCAGATTTCTAGGGTGTTTAGGATCGTGTAGTTTGTCCCATTCGCGAACAGTAGCTTGTTGTCTCCTCAGGTCTGGTGGTGCTAAATTCGTTAGTGCGTGAAGCCAAGGTACTGGAGTGGACTTTAGGGTTCCTGATATGATTCTCATGGTATCATTAAGGTGCACATCGACTTTGTTAGTATGGGAACTCTTGTACCACACCGGTGCACAATATTCTGCCGTTGAAAAAACAAGTGATTGAGCTGCCGTTCGTAGTGTTTCTGCTTTTGCTCCCCAAGTAGTCCCAGCCAGTTTTCTAATTATGTTGTTCCTGGTTTTTAGTTTTTGTCCAGTTATCTCCAAATGTCTTTTATATGTTAGGGACCGGTCTAGTGTAACGCCAAGGTATTTGGGGTGGCTGTTGTGTTTTACTCTTTTACCACAGAATGTGACATTCAGGTCTTTATTTGCAAGGCGGTTATTAAGATGGAATGCGCATACCTCGGTTTTGATTGGGTTTGGGCATAGTCGCCACTGTTTGTAGTATTTCCCGAGGTTTTCTAAGTCCGCCGTTAGAGTTTCCTCACCATCCTCAAGGAGCCTGCTTTGAGTGGCTATAGCGATGTCATCAGCATAGCAGAACTTCTGGGAGTTGGTTGCCGGCATGTCACTGGTGTAAAGATTAAAGAGTATAGGGGCTAGCACTGATCCCTGGGGCAATCCATTTCTGATGGTTCTCGATAACATGGACTGATTGATTGTTTTTAATAAGTTGACCCTCTAAATTATTAGATCATATGGAACAGTTTTCAAAAGATTTATATTTGAACTATCACGTCGTAGCTTTTACATTTGATATTACGGACTCGGCTGGTGTCTTGTCCGTAATAGCTATTAACATATCTAAGAATGTTATGAGTATCATAACCGCCGTAGATGTTGTTTTGAAATTCGAGCTCGTAGAGCGATTTTAAGACATCTAAGACTGTTATGATTGAAAAAATCCGTGGTTTGTTCAGTAGTTTAGCTGTTGCAGTATGGTAATGGTTGCCATGTACGGTAAACGAAAATTACCGTACAGATGCATTTGTTTCAATATGGTAATATTTGTCATGTACGGCAAAGGAATATTACCGTACAGATACAGTTATGACTTAGTTACCAGCCTACTTTTACATATGTAAACCAAGACTTGATATCCTGAAAACGATAAATATATAGATTTGTCCGATAAAACCCTGTTTTGCGTACTTGAAATATTATTGTCGTTTTCGACCTTCGTCGTAATAAAAGAAATTACACTCTTCATTCACCACTGCATTAGACACTACTTTGAAAGGGCGATTTACCCGTAACTCTCACCATCAAAATGAGTTTGAGCTGTAACACCCTAATAGGAATTCAAACCTACTAGTTACATCTTTCTCTATTTGCTAATTTGCTGGTATCTTCTATTTGGTAGGTATAAAGAATGTTTAGTATTGTGCCTCCTACCAATGAGTTTGAAATATTATGAACATCAGTACTCTCTTTTACACTCATAGTAATAAATTTTCATGGTCAATGAAACTGTAGCTTTGTGATATTTTGCTTCTTATGACTATATATAAATAAATCGACCTGCATTCGGATAATTTAAGTGCTCTTATTCGTTTATACAATTTCTAGGTAGATTAAATAGCTATGCAACAAGTGCTAAAAGTGGATGTTTATGCGCGAGACATGACAATTATGAAATGAAGCCGAAAGCTGAGTTTCATAAAATGTCTCGTACATAAACACTTTTAGCACGAGTTTGCACACAATATTTTTTCTACGGCCGTAAGTTTACTGTTATTAATTCATAAATGCTGATTTAACAAAGGTTTTGCATTTATGACAGTTATAATTTATGTCATAGTAAAGAGATGGCCTTGACGGCACAGGTGACTGTTTCTGCAGCCGGTAGTTGTCAAAGTTAGTTATCAAAGGTAATTAATTATAATAGTACACATTTGACTATTCATTGCATAATGCTTTAATTATTTAAAAAGCACTTTACCTCTAACGAACTAATTAGAATAACTTTATAACCTCACTTCCAGTTCAAAATTCTAAATTCCACACCAGCTGTTTACTTTTAGCTCATGTGCTAACACTTTTAACACGCCGATTTATAAACGTCATTTTTAGTGAAACAAGGTAGTGCTAAAAGGCCTACTTTTAGTAGTTGTCGTAGAAAAAAACATTTATTACTCTTTTAAGATGTAAGTTATTCGACAGGTTTTTATTTATTAAAAATGGTTGCTTCAGTCTTTTAATAAAACGTCGCACAAGAATGTCTCATAGAAATATACCGTCATTAAGTACGAATTATACGAAAAAAAGCGAAAGCAAAGTATACAGTAGCGTAATACAATCCATAGAAATCTTAGTGTCAATAAATGTAAAATAAACAATTGTGTGGACTATATACTGGCATTTACAAAAATTGCAAAATAGGTAGCAATCGGTTGCATTTTCACCCAAATGATACTTTAGTGTCGTACGTCTTCTCTGGGTCGAAGCAGAATGTCGAGGAAAACGCAAAAACTGAACATTTTTAAAGTAGTAGGGGGTAAATGTGAGGGTAACGACACGAAGCGAAAAACGCATTTAACAAAAGGTAGGAAGGGTAAAGTGTAACTATATGCAGTCCCATGATTTCATCTAACATTAATACTAATTAAATTTATAAATCTAATACCCAATATCGAAATCGAAGTATTGGAGGATGTGGCTTTGTTCGTATTTTCTCTTCTGCATAGACCGTAATAAAACGCTCCTTTGAAATACAGTAACTGAGGTTTATTAATTATTAACCACAAGAAAGCAAAATCAAACCGATCTTGACAAACGCACATTTAGCAGTGATCATTTAGCAGTAATACTGGTTCGTAAGCGAACGCTTCTTAAAACATTCTTATTTTTAGGCAAATTCTTAGAGCCATTTTATGACCTTAAAACAACATAACTTTTATGTAGCAGCAGGCAAGAAATTATGTAGCGGCAAGAAATTTCTCTGCTAATCAGAGGCGGACTTAAATATCTCAAATTACAAAATCTAATAAAAGTAAATTGTCTGTATCTCGAATGGTATTTCGAACATGCCCCCCTCCTTGGAAGGCCGAAGGGCACTTTCAACCCCGAAACCACACTTGTTAACTTTCCGAAGGAGGAAGCGGGCACAACTTGGCGAAGGACCGCTTGGTTTCACCGCTGGCGGTACGAATGGTGGCAACCCTAGGAACACCATCCTTTCCTGGATGTAGCTGCATAATACGCCCAAGCCTCCAACGCAGAGGGGGCGCGCTGTCTTCCTTTAACAGCACGAGCGAGCCTAACTGCAACTCGCCCTGGTTCTTCCTCCATTTGGCTCTTTGTTGTAGCTCTGAGATGTACTCGCGGTGCCAACGGTTCCAAAAATGCTGTTGGCATTGCTGAATATGCTGATATCTGGACAGCCTTCCGGTAGGGATCTCCTTTAGGTCTGCGTCCGGAACTGTTGTCAGCGGCCTACCCACGAGGAAGTGAGCCGGGGTAATAGGGAGCAAGTCATCTGGATGGTCAGATAAAGGAAAGAGGGGACGCGAGTTTAGCACAGCCTCAATCTGCACAAGTAAAGTATTGAGCTCCTCAAAAGTTAAATGAGCTTCTCCCATGACCCTTTTGATGTGTTTTTTGCTGGATTTTATTCCAGCTTCACACAAGCCCCCAAAGTGGGGTGAGTACGGTGGAATAAATTTCCAAGAGATGCCCTCACTGGTGGGAAAATCAGTGAATACCCCCTTATTAAGAAATTCGCCCAATTCTTTTAATTCAGACTTGGCTGCTATGAAATTTTTTCCGTTATCTGAGTATATAAGAGCTGGCCTTCCTCGACGAGACACAAATCGCCTTAAGGCCATTATAAAGGCATCTTTCGTCAAATCTGAAATTAACTCTAGGTGGATCGCTTTTGTAGTAAAACAAATAAACAGCCCGATATAGCATTTATTAATCTTTCCGCCTCGCCCCTTCCTGTCTTTTATCAGAAGCGGACCTGCATAATCCAATCCAGTTGTATGGAATGGAGGCCCGGGTTCCAGACGTGACTCGGGTAGCTGACCCATTTTTGGTTGAATTATTTTTGGGTTATTTCGAAAGCATGGAATACATTGCCTGACCACTTTTTTCGCTAAATTCCTACCCAATACCGGCCAAAACTGCTCACGCACCGACGCCAAGAGCTGCTGCGGACCTGCATGAAGTAAGCGAATGTGTTCATTTTCAAAAATAAGGCGCACAAAATGGCTTTTTGCGTCCAATAAAATCGGATGTCTTTTGTTGATTGAAAATTTTGAATTTTTTAATCGCCCACCGACTCTTAAGACACCATCCTGATCTAAAAATGGATCCAGGTTAATGATGCGGCTTTTGGACTGGAGGGAATTTTCAGTGTTGAGTTTATGAATTTCCTCAGAAAATGAAGTTTTCTGCGAGGCCTTTATGAGAGCTTTAAACGCATACTCTAACTCGTTTACCGAAAGCTTATCATATCTTCTAGCCGTATTTGTTCGTTCTGCCTGGCAGTTAGTTTTAAAACGAAAAATCCACGCTGTGACCCGTTTTAGCTTTCGCAACGTCGAATACCTATCGAATGGAAATTCTACTGCCGCTTGAGAAACGAATGCCCGAGTATCTTTGCGCACGTCGGGTAGTTCGGGAATTTTGCTAGTTTTCGGAACTTGTTTAGGCCAATTTTCAGAACCCTTGACCAGCCAATTCGGGCCGTGCCACCATAAGGCGAGACTTTGAATTTCGCTTGGTTTCACTCCACGTGACAAAATGTCCGCTGGATTATCCTTACTGCGTACATGACGCCAAGTATCGTCACTCGTTAATTCCTGGATTTCGGCCACTCTGTTACTTACAAAGGTTTTTAGCCTATTTGGAGGAATTTTTAACCAACCAAGGACTATTGTAGAGTCGGTCCAAAAAACGCGATCGTCGAATTTTACTCGGAGAGCCTTGGCAACCTTGTCCGCGAGTCTTGACAATAATAGTGCGCCTGATAACTCTAGCCGCGGCAGGGTGACGGTTTTGAGCGGTGCCACCTTTGTTTTTGCGCAAAGCAAGTTTACAAAAACATTGTCGTCTTGGTCGGTAGTCCGCAAATAAATGCATCCGCCGTAAGCTTTGGTAGAGGCATCTGCAAAGCCATGCACTTCGACTCGTTTAGGGTTTTCGCATAAAGCATGACGACTTATTTGAAGCGCATTTAGTTGAGGCAACTCATTTCGGAAATTGCACCAAAACGAATGCATGTGCAATGGCAAACCTTCATCCCAGGACACCTTTTCTAGCCATAATTGCTGCAATAAGATTTTGGCAGTTACAACGCACGGACTTAGCAGCCCGAGAGGATCGAAGACCTGCGAAATGCTCGAAAGGATTACTCTTTTGTTTATTTTTTTATTTATCGGGGCCTCACTTATATTATACATTAATTTATCTGTAGTCGGACACCACGTGAGACCCAAAGTCTTAGCGTTTTCGTTGACTCCAAACTCTAATACTTTTACCGATCAGTTGTCTTCAACTACGTGCTTTAAAACTTCACGTTCGTTTGAATAGAATTTGCGCAATTCAAAACATCCCTGTCCTAAAATATCAGACACCTCCTTAACAATTGCGGCAGCTTCTTCCGCGGAGTCCGAACCCGTAAGGAGATCATCCACATAGAAGTCCCTTTTGACAATTTCGGCGAACTTTGGGCGTTCCTTTTTGTTTTGTTCGGCCAGCTCATACAAGCACCGCACTGCGAGGAATGACGCTGCAGTGGTGCCGTATGTGACAGTGTTCAATTCGAAAGTGTCAAGCGGTTTTTCGGGACTGGCACGCCACAAAATTCGTTGCAAGCACCGCTGTTCTGGCGCTATTAGCACCTGCCGGTACATTTTTGCAACGTCGCCCGAAATTACATATCTATGTTGACGGAACCGCAACAAGATTGACATGAGATCGCTCTGAATGGATGGCCCGGTCATTTGTAGGTGATTCAGGGAATAACCGCTGCTTGAAGGGGCCGAGGCGTCAAAGACCACACGTAACTTGGTGGTGAGACTACTTTCCCGTAAAACACCTGAATGCGGCATGTAGTAGGCCATGGCTTCGGAATTTTTGGGTTCGATTTTTTGCATATGACCCAACTCCAGATATTCGCTTATAAAATCCGAATATTGCTGTCTAATTTCGGGTTTGGATCGTAGTCTCCGTTCTAGTGACAAAAACCGGCGCTCCGCCTGGGTGTATGAATCACCCAATTTTTCGACAGAGTCTTTAAACGGGAGTGCTACGATAAACCTGCCATCAACCGCGCGTTTTGTATTGGCCACGAAATGCTCTTCGCAGCTCAATTCTTCTTGAGAGAGTGGCTTTGTCGGACTGCACTCCTCAAGCTCCCAAAACCGAGCGAGTTGAGTTTGAATGTCAGCCTGTTGACTGAGATAACACGAAACCGTTGAGGATTTGTTTTTATCTGAGAAATGTGCCATGGGACCGGACACGATCCAGCTGAAACGTGTTTTCTGGAGTATCGGTTTATTAGGCCCCAGTGAAATTTGACCAA
The DNA here is from genome assembly GCA_940337035.1 of Agriotes lineatus. Taxonomy (NCBI): domain Eukaryota; kingdom Metazoa; phylum Arthropoda; class Insecta; order Coleoptera; family Elateridae; genus Agriotes; species Agriotes lineatus. The sequence goes on along the minus strand of CALNHX010007677.1, from coordinate 41,639 downwards.
TGCAAATCAACTTCCAAAAAAGCTGAGCGCCTATTAACAGATCGATTCTTTGCGGCTTGTAGAAAGAAGGATCCGCCAGCTTAATATTTTTTGGAATTTTTAGCTCTGAAGCTTTTAGATCGATGCTTGGCAATATTCCGGTGATTTGTGGCACGACAAAACACGATATGTTGGCCGAAAAATTGTTATGTAGGTCGCTAAGTGGCCTGGCAATTGTAGCAAACCCGTTAATAAATCGCCTGAAGAAACTGGCCAATCCCAAAAACGAACGAATGCCATGTACATTAGACGGTGCCGGAAAATTTGCGAAAGCCCTTAGCTTTACAGTTCCGGGTTCAATGCCCGCACTCGAAATAGTAAAACCTAAATATTCAATTTTGTACATAAAGACTTCCGGGATTGGACCGTGTCATGATTGAGACCGAAGAGTTCTTCGGTCTCAATCATGACACGGTCCAATCCCGGAAGTCGTTTGTTACTTAATGACAATGGCCGTGAAAGCCTCAAAAATCATCTTGTACATAAAGAAACTACATTTTCCTAAATTTAATGTCAAGTTCGCGTCTCTAAACCTATCAAACACATCGCGTAACTTAATCAACCCCTCATCGACAGTTTTTGATGGAATAATTATATCATCCATATACGCTAATGCAGTATCATACCTTAAATTACCTAATACTACATTAATTAAACGTTGGAATACTGCAGGCGCATTGACAAGCCCAAAACAAACTCGTTTAAAGGAGTACGCTCCATCGGGTGTGATGAAAGCAGTCTTACCACGCGAATCCTCTGCCACTGGAATTTGATAGTACCCACACTTCAAATCCAGGGAAGTGTAGTACTGCTGGCCTCCTAATCGATCAAGTTGATCATCAATTCTAGGCAAGGGCCAATGTTGTTTGACCGTCCTCTTGTTGAGCCCTCGATAATCAACGCACATTCGGACAGATCCGCATTTCTTCCGAACTAGCACAATTGGACTGGCAAATGGTGACGTTGATTCCTCCACGATGTCGGCCTCCTGCAGCTCGGCGATGATGTCCCGTACCTGCTGTCTCTCCCCATGTGATAGTCGATATGGTCGATAAACTACGGGCCTTTCGTCTGTGAGATCTATGTCCATTTGCGCCAGATTAGTACAGCCAATTTGTTTCATGTTTCTGGCCACCAAATCTCGATACTCGTCCACGAGGTGTAGCACCTTCTCAGCGTCTGCTCCCATCAGGTCCGTCTTCACTTCCTCCATAGCCACAGGGATTTCGTTGACTTCGCGTCTACGAGTGCCTTCAACACAACGTTCCCCCCGGGCTATCTTGTGGCCCCCGTCGATGATGACGTCGCCGCCGCTGATGTTTAGTACAGGCAGCACAGCTTCTCCCGAACTATTAGTGGTGACAACACATCGTGGCACAAGACCTCCGATCTCACGCATGCCACCCTCAACACATAAATCGGTCACTGGAGCATCCGACCGTATCGTAACATGCCCTAAAAAATTGTCCGGTATAACACAAGCGTCCTTCGCCCACAGAGCCACCTTCAGCGGTTGTCTTTCTCGTGAGTTGCATTCGGTTATAATCAACTCGTTCGCCGTTTTCACAATTTGGATATGTTCTTGCTCAGTAAATGGATGTCCTATAAGCAGCGGAATTTTCTGCACTTCCCGTGGCACGATTTGCACTTTTACGTCAGCGCTCACTCCATCCACCTCAATTGTCACTTCCGCTGACCCCAAAGTCTGCGTCGTGGCGCCTCCATAACCTATAATTTGCTTACAGTCCTCCCAGTTACAGACCAGTTTTAATTTCGGCACTAGATCGTCCCGAATCGCGCACACCTGAGAGCCAAGATCGACATAACTCTGAATTTTGGTTCCATTAACCTTTGCGTCCTTATAATATTTAAGATTAGGCAATTGTGCCTCGACGTGCTGCACATCCTGTTGCTTTTCAGCATCCGTCGCCCGAACTTTTGATTTTGAACACAAGCGCGAGATGTGTCCGTCTTCTCCGCACGCAAAACATTTCACTTTGTCTGTAACTGTAAACCGTTTTTTTGCACAATCCTTCGCGTAATGTCCTTTAGCATTGCAGCGGTAACACGTCACCTCGTCCTTAGCACTCCTTGTTTTTACAGAAGAATTATTAACAACACAATTCTTTGCTATATGCCCGTTTTGTTGACACCGCCTCGCATTATGATTTGCAATGCCCGTTGGCGTCGACCGTTCTTGCCTTCGCGAAAACTCGTCCACACGGATGTCATTTAATAAAGCCTCTTCACTATCATGCCGGATAGGTCGAAGTATTCGTGCCGTTTCCCTGCATTTTAATCCATCCAGAATCAACGGCTTGATGTCGGAAAAATTCAGACCCAGGCCGCGACATAATCCTACTTTTATATAAAAATAATCGACGGCGCTCTCGTCTTTTTCCTGCATCCTCGCCGACATTTCCTTAAATTTCTCGGTTAGACTCCGTCTATCCTCGTAGTTCTCCCGGAATTTCCTCTCAAAATCTCCCCAGTTTTGGATTTTCTCCTGCTCGTAGCGGTACCATAAAAGAGCGCTGCCAGATAAATGCTGGCGAGCCATTCCCAATAAAATGTTGTCGCCCCAAAATTGTCGACCTGCCATCGACTTGACGTCGTCGATCCAGTTCACGGCTTCCGTGGCACCACCTTGTCCATCAAACATTCTTATACTCTTGCTTAGATTAGGCATCACGCAAAAACCTCCATCTGCTGGCGTCGTCCTTCCTCCAGAAGACCCAGTAGACGATGCTTGCCTACCTTGCGGATTCAGCTGCTTCAAAATTTCGGACAGCGTCTCCAGCGTAACCACCTGTTGTTGCGGTGTAGCGCTCACAGCCGCACCACCGCTTGATTTTGCGTCGCCAGTCATTGTAGCCCTTCCCGATCTCAATTGCATACAGCAGCTCACTGCCAATCTCGCGAATCACTCGCCACGTACTCTTGCGAATCACTCGCCACGTACTCTCGCGAATCACTCGTAACCTACTTCCGCGACTCACCCGCCGCGTACACTCTCGCGAATCACTCGCAACCCGCTCTTGCGATTCACTCGCAATCGATACTCGCGTGAATCCACACGTCCGAGTCTTAACGCAATCACTTCACACCGTTGTAAGTCCTTACATCGAATAATTACTACCGCGAATTATCCGCGATCCCGCTTCTGAAAATTGTTACAATAATCTCACTTCAAATTACTGTCGTCAGGAATAAAACACAACTTGCTAATAAAATATATATAATTTAAAATAGTAACGTATGTACAGGTTGAAATGTTGCTTAAGACTAACTCATATGTTCAAACATTCGCACAGCCAAACTGTCCATTTGCCTCTCTCACATTTAAAACTACCAATCGCATACCCTAGTTTTTGAATATCCAACCAATCATGCCATTTGGATATTTCTGTATTTCCAACGGCTTTTCCCAGGCGACGTCAGTTCGAAACTAATTAGTACTCCGCCCCCCGATAAATTTTGCTGTTTGCCGAAATTCTAACTTTCTAAGACTCAATAGCGAGGACCGGATGTGGGAGTGGAAGTACACACGTTAAATATCCCAAGCCTGCAAAATTTGAAATTTCGGCCGGTGGATCTAAAAATGTCTAACAATTGTAAAGGAGTCTTCTAAAACTTATAATTTTAAAACATTGAAATCCTTAAAATTTTTCCTATAACATTTCACAGTTCTATTAGAGTAACACGTGTTTTCTGAAACCGATTAGCTCCTTTCTCTTTGCACAACCTCTAAACTCTGCTTCAAGTGCAATTTCTAATTAAATTAAACGGGACTATGCGATCACAGTTTCAATGCAAATTTATGTAGTCTCTGCTTCCATCAGCTCTCGTTAATAACGTCATAATTGTGCATTTTGGAAATTTATTATGGATCGCTTATGCTCTCAAGTTTTAATTACAGTACTGTCGGTTCGTTAAAGCTCAGCTTTATAGATTCGCTGAGAGATTACTCGTGATGTTTATTTGTAATTTAATGGCAACCTTACAGGGCGCTGAAACGAACATTCTGTGGGATATACGTTAGTGTGCAAGCACAATAATTTTATCTCGATTAAATTGTTGTTATGCATTAAAATAGTAAATTTTAGAAGAAATGAATTCTACACCCACCCTAAAACCATACAAATATTAATTAAGGGGTATCAGCCTCATATCATTTGCGCCCAAGAGGCAGATTGTTACGGCCATTTTTACCTTATCGCTAAGGTTAACCCTAATGATCTAACTCACCTTAGCTTAACCCTGCAGTGGTCGCCCCCAATTTCATGACACGGCTGGTCGCGCCAAGTCTCTTAGATCCAAAAATTAAGAACCATTTATATGGCAATAAACTTTAATATGAGATGTTTATTTACTATTGCGAAGATTTTTAGTTATATTTCAGTTGCTGCTAACATTAAACAAATGGTATTCTATTTATTATTTTCTATTTTTTAAAGGTTTTTGTCGATCATGGTAATTTCATAATAGTAAACACAGTCTCTCGTGAACTTCAAGATTTTAATTCTCTATATACATTTATGGACAGAACAATGTTTTGAATACTAAGAGGTAGAACAAAACAATAAATTTTCGTCATTTTGGTTCAAGGATGTACAAGTAGTGCACAAAACCCTTACATGCGATAAACACATTTTTTTTTACAAAAAAGTTTTTTTGCTAGTTTTTTGCAAAAAAGCAACGTTTTTTTAATTGTGGGGTTATTAGGGTCATTTACTGGATGGTCTGAAGAGGTTCCAGCTACTTCTTTTCTTCTTAGATGTATTTCCGGTGGTAAACTTTTAAGTAGTGATCGCCACTGTAATTGGTCATTTGTTAGAATGAAAGCTAATTCTTGTATATATTGACGTCTTGGTATACTAACGTCAATGTTGTTTGCAACATAAATTATTTGTGAGTTCATTGCAGCTACATTTAATGTAAAAAATCAAGAAGGCAAAACAGTTTCACAAACGTAAATGGTCGCGCCAAGTCTCACAGACTTTTTTCCAAATAACTCACGAATAATAACAACTGTGCTTATGCCGCTTATCGGGGGGCAGCTAACTCGAAAAATTGCAAGGTACCAAGACGCACAACCCTCTTACACCCTCTTTAACAAATTCGCATTCAATAACATATTCATCGGGTCTGTGAGACTTGGCGCGACCACTGCAGGGTTAAGCTACTTAACTGCTATGCGAATTTAAGGGCATATCGGTAATCGGTGATTTTTACGACCACAGGTTACAGCTCAGGCGATTGTCCTAGTTTCTTACAGCATTTTTCCTCGAGTAATGTGATGCCTTCCAAATTTTTTGGGCTCTTTCTGGAAGAATTACGTTAATGAGTTTGGGGAGCTTTATATGTATCTGGCAAACTCGGTGTTTATTTATAACATGCTGAAGGTTGACTGCAGTTGGCGGTGTGTATTGTACTATTTTCCTGAATTTAATTAACAGACCATTTCCAGTAACGCATTGTAGGACATATCTAATTGAATCAGCGTGTGACATATTGTATTATCTTAGCTTATCTGGCGTTATTTGTGGGATTTGGTGTGTCGTCAGGTTTATTTCGTAAATTTATCGTATTGCCACCTTGAATGATAGCACGGTTGCTGAGAAACTTTCTTCCACGGTCAGCCCTTCTAGTAGTATTTTCTCTCACTGTGGTGGTAAAATTGGTTGTACTTTATTTTGGCTGTCAAGTGAACTGAGAACTAACTAAAAACAGTGCACCAATTTCGTAAAAAAACTGGTGTCACACCCATTGAGGGAATTTGGGGATTCGATAAAAGTTGTGTCTTCGTTATTTCTTTCCAGTTCTTACCCTTGCATTAAGTAATTGGAATTTGGGATGGATACCATGTAGGTGGATTCATATAGAGACAAACAGCACCTTTTCGTAAGTCGTGCCCTAAACGCCTACATTGGCAATTTGGCTTTACACGTTTTACCTTCATTCTAGATTTTTCTCGATAAACCTGCACTTCCTCTGAAGAGTGGAGCCTTCAGCCGTTATACAACTGAAGTAAGTGGTTTTTACCACAGGCGTCTGTACGCTAATAACGGCTCTTTGCTTCAGGGATTTTTCTAGTTTTTCTAATTGTAGCTTTCCTAAAATGTTCTACATTTTTGGATTTTCGTATAGAAGGCTATTTTTTTCTTTTTTAACGAATTTTGTATCTCATTATGGACTTGGGTAGCTGGAATTTCCAGTGTATGTACTATGTGGCGATTACGGATTAGGTCTGACTTTCATTTCGTAGTTGAAGCCAAATTAGTTTCCTTGATTGATACTGATTTATTCAGTAGATAAGCTGCGGCTGTGTACCATAGTTATAGTCTTACAGTTGTAAGAATTGACGATGAATCTACTTGAAATTGAAGAACTAATACAAAACTTTCTCCGCCAGGCATCATAGGTGCAGTTTTTAATACACAGAGTACTATATGGGGCTGCAAAAATGGTAATAATGCCTACCACAGATTTCTAAAGTCCGCCGAGATTCGAACCTGGGTCGACCGCCTGATAGGCGAGAGCATTTGTTCGCTGGGACATCCGCTCACGCTTCAGTAAATACAAAAAACAGAAATTAATAGATAACCTGCTGAATACAAAAAATGGCCGCTGCAGCTAGAAGAGTTATCCAACTCAACAAAAAAATATCTTGCGAAAACTATATTAGCTTCGTTTATCCAAACACAACAGTCACATATATATTCAGTGAAGTTAAGAAAATGAATGATAATCTCCCATATTTCAACATAACTGGAACAACACATTGGCAACGAAACTATTTGCAGAAAACTTGTTCATTCACGCTTGTGGCAATAATATTGAGAGATAAGAAAACACCCGCAGCGAGCTAGTGACAATCTGCAACGATGACCCAGTGAAGATAGACTACGTTCTCTGCAACTAAAACCAAATGCATACTTTCTATATGAAGCACCATTATTCCACTTCCGCACCAAGAATTACCAACCTACACTATGAGATAGACATAATTCGTTAAAAACCTCTAACCACACAAATATTTACAACCGCTAAATAAGTATTTAGTCGTTAGTCTCCTTAAAGAGCGAGAATAACCCGACAAATATGGCCGAAGATATGCTCTTCACTTAATCATTAGTAAAAGTCAACACTCCCGCACATTTTAACGCTATTTATACTATCTGAACCGGAGGGCGTGCCTTATGCGGCCAATCAGGTGTTAACTTCAACAGAGCATATAGATGACAGTGGGGGATGTGACCTCCACCTTTGTTCAAAATGTTATTATCTTTATTCTTAAAAATGGCCAAACTTTCAAAAGAATTTAGCTGCTTTGTTGAAGTGAACGCCTTTACAGTTTCTATGCCAGTTTCTGTAATACTAGGGGAAGTTTCGTAAATATGTTGGGCAATACTATTGAATCTAAAATGAGCTATAATATTTTTAAACCTAGTACTGAAATTACGACGTGTTTGCCCAATATATTTAGGGCCGTTTGCAGAAAGCAACGTTAAGTCTGGTGTTAGCTAACGCGACGTCAAAGCGAACAAAAACGAATCAAATCTCAAATGTCTATGGTAACTAATACATTAGTAAACAAAATTTGATGCGATTTTGTTCACTTTGACACGACGTTAGCTAACACCAGACTTAACATTGCTTTCTGCAACCGGCCCTTAGAGTGGCAATGGGAATACTTAACTTCGTAACTTCCAGATTTCTCTAAAGGCTTATATTTGTTTGTTGGATTCCCAATAAATGTCGACTATTGTTGTTTGAACTATAAACAACTTTATAGCCTGAATTTTTATAAATTTTTCTACGGCCTTTGTAGCCGGGTGAAACGGAATTTTGATGTACATTTCGTTGAGTCCTTGTCTTCTAAGACTAACCAGAGTTGTGGAATTTCGAACGTGAAATTTAATTTTTGTTTCCTAATAAAATTGTCGATAATTTTAGAAGAGAAACTATTGTAACAGCGATGTTTTTGATGGTCTGAAGTTCGGTGTTATACCGATTTTTGCCTAAAGGAAAAGTTAGCAGTTTATGGACTAAGAAATTTAGAGCAGCCATTTTGCGTTGATAACAATAATTTTAATCCACTAAAATGAATCTGTTTATATTGCTGTCTTTCTATAATAGTAGATTATGCAATGAGAGAGAGAAATGCGTTATTTTGCTGAAGCAAAATAGCATTATCTCCGAGTTGGATATACTATTTTTTCACGTTGCAGGAAGATTTAAAACGAAAACCCGTGTTTTTAAATGTCATTTATTGACATTTTAGTTACAATTATTTTAAAATTAGTAGCCTATGGTAAATTTTAAAGTTGGTGGCACTGTAAGTCATTATGACAAGAGCTGACAATTATGTCAATTCCGAGGTTTGTGTCAAAACTGACGCAAAACCTAACCTGACAACCTCGAATTTGACATAATTGTTGTGTCAGTCATAATGAAAACTCCCTAGGAAAATTTTTGTCTTATTTAGTCTCTAGGGAGTAAATGTTTTACTTCTGTCACAATTTTGATGCTATAGAAACCGACTTCTACTCCCGATCGTGGAAAAACATCCAATTCCAACCTATTTCTATCTCTTATTACTAAGGTATCCAGAAATGGCCGTTGTTTTTCGTTTCCTATTTCATATGCGAATTTTATGCTAAAAAAATGAGAAGTTAACTGATTCAAACAAAAATTATCAATACTACATTTAGATAAAACAAAAACTTCAAAACTCTGTTAGCTTTCAAAGTAGTTCACTCTACTTAGTGATATTCAAATATTGCAACACTACGAGAGTATATTTGAGGGATTGCCAGATAGCTACAGAGGGAACGGCATGCGGTGATTTAATTGATGTAATTTCCGAATAACATGAGCGCCAACAAGTTTTTCAACGAACTTAGACACTGAAAGATATAAGTATGTGCATTAGATTTATTAACCAAAGCATACATATAATAACCAGTACAATCGTATTATAAGTTGTTTTTCTGCGTTACTTACTAAAATGGTTATGGTTATCATAGCAGTAATTAGCACACTACAACTACTCAAACAAATAAAGCACCACTAAAAGTTGTCGTTTCGTTTCATATCAGATACAGTTATAGTTTAGTTTATCAGGTTTCTGGTACGAATATCATTAAACACTACTTAACTGAGAGCTATATGTTTATCTCGGAGGTGGTGACCCATAGCCCCAAACGGGCTCGTGGAAGCGGTTCCAAGAGGTAAACCGAAGGGCCTCAAACAACTTACAAAAGCGGCTGCAGGCAGTCAACGCCAGCAAACGTCATTCATGAAGTACTCCGGAGAGGGTAACCAAACCCGAACTAGGCTCTCCTGGTATTGGAAGATCACTGAAGTCTCGTAAGCCCCGAGTGACATTTGTTGTAGCCTTTTCTAGCAAGCAACCGTACTAGTTGGTAATTTGTAATGTATAATTGAAGTATTTCACCACGTAAATGACGATAAAAAACCCAGATAGAGTGGCCTCATTGAAATTACGTTATCACAATTTGAAATAGGAAATATTTACATTCGCCCTGTATACTTATACAGACGAACAGCCAATACGCCAAGGAAATTTTGTGTTCTTAACCCGTCCTAAGACTTGGAAGAAAGTCCAAAAACAGTGCCTAAGGCTGTAATCTGCATACCAGCAAAGCTTTCTCACAAAATAATTCATAACATTTTAAGTTAAAAGATAAACTGGAGCAACATATCCACAGAATCTTGCTGAAAACACTCTACATTTTTCACAATAAAACAACGAGAAAACAAAACGTTGTTATCAAACAGCTGCTCCGACTGTCGGTAAAACAGGATACATACCAATCGTTAACATTGCGTTTACGCAAAGACCGTGTTCTAATGAAGGAGCTTTTACACGGCCATGTATTTTACACAAAATAAATCTCAAGTTAATTTCGCTTTTGATACGTAACAGGTGTCGTCCATATACTGGCTATTTTAATTTATTTTAGAAGATTAAAATATTTGCTACAATTGCCAGACTGATACTGGCTCCAGGCAGCTCAGAATGCCAAGGTATCATTAATACACTCAAGTTTAGTAACCCAGAGAAGGTACACAGAATATATATTTATAAGCGTATAATTTGTTTAGCTGGTAATACATAAAATCAAAATGTATTCATAAAGACAAAATAAAGTGTAACAATGTTTACAATCGAACTAAAACAGGTATTTTTCTGTATACGTCCCGGTCTTTTGTCTTTTACACTCATTTGACCTAATAACAGAGATATGAGAAGTTTACCGGTGACCGCCACTATGGCGGTAGTGTCATAACTGAGTTTTGATTTTATATCTTTCAAGCGGGCAAAATGCGGGCGGAATTAATTTTAATAAAGTTCATGCCTGGTGCTGCTTACGTTATCGGGTCTCATAGGTGTGCAGAACGTGCTGGATCTTCGAACCGTCGCGTCGGAGTTATCTTGTTTACATTTTGCCGCTACCTGAAGGAAACCTTAGAAGTCCAGGTATGCGATTTTGTAATTGCCTGGCAGGTGGCGGACGCCGTGAAATGTGAATTAATGCCGGGCCTCGCAGGTAGCGGCCGCCGGGAAATGGCCCGAGTATTAAACGTGGGAAATTACTAACGTCGACTCATTGTGATGCGGCTTCTCGCTGCAGGCAGATATAGGCTAGACTTTGTAGTGCAAGCTTTAAGCTGCACTTGTTTTATGTCGTACAGGTCGCAATTAATGGTTTTAATGCCGTTTGTTTCGGTGTTTCGACTTGTGGGAATTAGCTACAGGGATACGACAACGTCCTCCGGATGGAATGGGACTTAGGCAATTATTTTAAGTAGTCTGATCGGCCAAATTAGCGGGTTATTCAGCAGGTGTCTCGTCGGATAGCTCAATAGCACGCTCCTGACGAGTGGAACTAGCGGGTTGTTTGGAAGGTGTCCCGTCGGATAGCACAGTCGCATTCTCCTGACGAGTGGAACGAGCGGGGTTGTTCCGCAGGTGTCTCGTCGGATAGTACAATAGCAGGCTCCTGACGACTGGAACTAGCGGGTTGTTCGGCGGGTGTCTCGTCGGATAGCACAATAGCACTCTCCTGACGAGTCCGTCTACGTGAAGATTCTTTGGTAGGAGCCCCCTCGAAGAGCACTTAAGCTCTCTCCTTAGCTGAACTAGGTGAGGGAGGAGGACCAGGAAAATTTTGCTTTAAAATGGCTTCGGTTCCTCTTTATATAGCCCGAACTGGCGTAATCAGCGTTTCAAGCCGGTTAGAGTAGGGAATCCCTCTTTTGAAGTGCGGCGGTAAACCTGCGACTATCCGTGGTGATGTCACTTATCGCTGTTCGCGCGGCTAAAGATGCGGCGCTCCGATTCCTAACGCACGAATTAAATTTTAATTCCAAAATCGCGTTCGCGCTGAGCTAAACGTTATAACCTGAATCAAATCCTTGGAAGATACATTATTCTTAAAATCAGTTTGGAATTTAGACATAAACAGGTTTGCAACGAAAGGGGAAAGGCTATTTCCCATTGCTGTTCCTTCATGCTGTCCATAGAATTTTCCAACTATTTGAAAGTAATTGTGGGACATGCAATGGGTAGTTAGTTTACTATACTCGTCGATTTGTTTGAATCCAAATTTTATTGTCTGTAAGTAATTCCCGCAGATATATCATGGTTGTGGGACGGTTACGCTTAGAAAAAAAGATCACACATCAAATGAAACTAGAATCTAGCTTTCACCCAGTTCCAAATCTTTAATTATATTTATAAACTCCAACGAGTTTTGGACCAAAAAATTGTTTTGTCGATTTGGCAAGTTTCTAAAATTAATTTTAATCGTTTAGGTAAGAGGTAAGTCGGAGAGTTAATACCAGAAACAATAGGTCAAAGCGGAAAAAGAGGCAACTACTGAACATATACAGCAAATATAAATACCACTAATGACGTTAAGAGCGAAATCAAAGCTAAAATAAAGAAACAGTGGAAGAATAAGTGGAAGAACACCCCTCCAAATAACAACCACCTAAGAAAAATAAAAGGTACAAAGAGTAAGTTTATATCTAGGGACTGAAGTCTTTTTCAATTCTTTGTAGGTTGCATTGTTAAGCAAGTATAAAAGTAGTCCTGCTAATAATTATAAATAACGATCTTATTACCACTGTCAGCCTTTAAATTAAAACATCTTTTGTTACGCAATACCGTAATAAGTTTATGGTCTTTTCTAATTGATTCGGTGGTTTTACTTGTTCCATTATTCAGGTTTCCGATATTTTCATTTTGCAAGCTCTTATAATAAATTCTTTACACTGTTCGTGGTACAGGTACTTGAATCAAACTCACAGATTTGGTTTTATACATTTATTGCTAAATATCGCATAACAATTAACGGATGGCTGTGGATAAAGTTCTTAAGTGAAGCCGAACTCACGTCACACCGCACTTGCCGAGAGTCGAGAAGCGAGAGCGAAGTAATGCCTAATCCCGCTTGGTTCCTCAAGTCGATCCTGTGCTATCGTCACCTTGTTGAAAGGGAGTAGCGCGCCAAATTCCAATGCAGACGCCACAGATTTGTGACCGCACGAGCTAATGACTACGACTTTCTATGTACGCAAGTTTACTAACAGATGAAACTTATACGAACGGTTTTTCAAAATTCTCTTATCTTCTCCTCTTTCTTTATTCTTTTACCACCCCCTATTTCTATTCATCGTCCCCCAGTTGCACCTGAGACTACTGCCGCCCCCCTGAACTATTCAAGCGCCTACCAGGGGGCGATATTGCCCACTTTGGGAATCACTGGTCTAAAGTGACAATAACTTTAAATGGCGTTAACGATATCTTCTAAAGGTGATTTTGTATGAGCTAATTGAATTTTAATCCCCTGTTTAGAAAAGTCAATGCGTCCTTATTAAATGATTCTGAAGACTCGTTTTTAACAATTAAATCTTTATGACAGAAGTTAAATGTTTACGAGTAATACTAAACCAATTGTATTTCGCATATTAAAAGAAACACTGACAGCCTCAGATTAAAAGTGTAATTAAAACTATATGTATCTAACAATGGGGGGCTAACAGAGCTATAGAAAATAAGAGAAGTTCGAAAAGATTGCCAAACGTAAAAAAGGAGGAAATAGCGTTCCATGTATAGGGGAATCTAATCAGCTGAAAACTGCGAAAATGACGAATATTTCAAACTAAAGCACAAGAAGAACGGTACAGTACGGTCTACGAAGTTTCGGCGCAGCCCTTTCGGCGCGAAGACGTTTCGGCGCGGAGACAGTTCGACGCAGAGACGTTTCGGCGCGAGTGTGCCTATTTTGTGGGTTCAGTTTTACATTTAAATCGCAAGCTAATAAAATGTTATATTTTATAAATTTCCGTATGTGGCTCTTTCGGATATATTTTAGTTAGAGGATAGTAGATGATAATTTAAATTCTCTATAAATAAAAATTACTAGAAAATAAAGGGTGGCCCACGGGAACCTTTCCAAAAAAAGAGCATAACAAAGTCAATTTTCATTAAACAAATTTATTTAAGGAATGTACATGTTCAGGAGGATATGCCATTAATGTTATGTAGCAAAAATTATGTCTGGAAGGTGTCGCCCGTCTTCTCTGATGCAAACTTCCAATCTCTCAAGAAAGCTTCTCCACACTCTGTCCAATGTATCTTCAGTGATCATTTCGACTTCTCTCTGTAGAGCACCTTTCAATTCATCTAAAGAATGGGGTTGGATACGATACAACCGGTCCTTTAAGAACCCCCACAGGAAAAAATCAGCACCATGCCGGTCGACATTGGGACGACCCCAAAATGCTCGTTGAGCTGCTATCACCGAATCGCCATTTCTAACGTACGCGTCATAAATAAACATCTGTTCGTCAACCGACCACCGCTCCATTGCGACTGGAGAGGTGAAATGGCAATTCCTTGGGAAGGTAATGATCGCTCTCCCACTCTTCGGATACCTCCCATACCTGCGCACCATCCTAACGAAAATGACAATACTCCCGTGGGTCACCCTTATTAGCTTTTGCGTCAGAATACAACGCTACAATTTGGTATATTTTTATGTTGTATTTTGAAAGCATACTTCTAAAAATATCAGAAGGTTAAATAATACTTAAAAAGCGTTTGTTCAATAATATGTAGGTACCTGCCCTAGTTAACATATTCAAATAAAAGTAAGCATATATTAATTCCTCCCAAATGTGTATACAAACTCTTAAGTTTTTTGGTTTTGTGGTCTTGAAAATAATATATTTTTTTAAATCTACCAAAAATCAAATATTTTGCTGATCGTTTAAATGTGTAATATGCTAGTTCCTTTTGAACTAAATTAGGTTTCCACCAATAGAATTTTAAATAACTTTACGAAAACATAATATAGATAGTAACTTAAATGCACAATTGTATTTTTTCTACGTTACTTAGTTAGTATGTCATGAAAAATACATGACGAGCAATGAACGCGCTTTCATTGAAATGAATTTACATATACCCCATTTACTCCAATATGTAATAGGGCTTTTAAAAACTATTCCCTTTATTAATTTTGTGATTTTTCCACAAACGACACTCTTGTTCTATAAAACATAATTTTTATCGAAGATTATAAAAGTACCATTTCCGGTTCCCCGATTTTAAACAGATATATTGAAGCTCGGCATTAATTGCTTTAAGACTAATCATGCAGTTGAATCTTGTAAATATAGACTCTGTCGACATTGAAAACAAAAACACAATTCGTTGCTTCAGTCATTTAATGAATATGTAGCTGTGAATCTTCAAATCACAATTAGGTTCGCGATTCACTTATGCTAATTACAATGACATGCCAGGAAATGTATGTTTATCAACAGTTCAATCAGAAATTCATACAGCCATCGGATAATATAAAAAATGTCAAAGGTTATTAAATGTAAGTAACCTTGTTTAAAATTAGGATTAACCTAACTGGACAATAACTATACCTTGTTCGCCGAACAGAAATAGTTAAGCCACTACCTAGCAACATTTTTCTATTGGTCGAACTTCTAAAACTCGTAGTACAAGCAAGTGCGTGCTTCACTTGAAACTTCCCTTGCTAATTTGCTACCTGGCGTGCTTTTAGTAATTTGCATGTGAAATTCTCCGCACACATAAATTGGTGGGAGTGGATACATTTTCGCGCCAAAATGTCTTTGCCCCGAAACGTCTTTGCGTCGAAACGTCTCACGCCGAAACGTCTCTCGCCGAACGTCTCCGCGCCGAACCGTTTCCGCGCCGAAGCGTCTTCGCGCCGAAAAGGCTGCGCCGAATGGGCCGCGCCGAAAGGGCTGCGCCGAATGGGCCGCGCCGAAGCTTCCCATTCCGGGTACAGTACAGCCATGGAAACACCTCATTAGAACAAAGTCAAAAAATCGTCTACTAATATAATACTAATAATAATAAATCCATTTATTGGATACCAAGGAGGTATAAAAACCGAAGGCCAGGGAAAGATGATCCGAAGAACATGAAGAAATATGAGTAGTAGAAGAAGTACAGAAGCTGTTGATGCCGACATGTCTCTTCATGAAATTCACCATATAAAAGCATCCTTAATTGAATTTGGCCAACCTCAATGTCCAATGAGCGATTAGAGAGCCTTCTTCTGGCATTTTCTGTAGATTTGTTAGTGAGTTTTCAGAATAGGTTCATTTAGCAAGACAACACATCAGCTATCTATTTATATGTAGTTTTTTAAAGAACAAGTGATTCTTTCAGGATAAGATTTCTATCTTCCAGAGAACCTGAGGGGTATTCTTAATAATTACTTTATTTAGAAAAAAATATCTTAGAAAAATAATATTGAAATTTATTAGAAGGGGCTTAGTAAAAGCGAAATTTTGAAGCTATTTAAAATGGGAATTTCAAGTAGAGTTCACGTCGTCCTTCGCACCTGACTGTTTTACATAAAACATGTTAAAGCAATTAATACATAGAATTTCACAATATAATTCAAAGGATCAAGGGCGCTTAGCCAGTCCACCTTGGGTGCTAGAAATAATGTAAGGTGTGTGCATATAATTATTGGTGTAAACAACATTTAGCTTATTATAAAAAAATACATTCGATACATAATTTACAATGAAAGGTATTAATGAAATTATCTTTAATCTGTTGTATTTTTTAAGAAAATTAAAATTAATTTTTAGCCTAACCTAAATATGTTCTTGTCCCATAAACTAACAAAGCATCATTATTGACTCTAACTGTTAAATAGCAATCCCAGTAAAACCAATGTATTTCGTGGTCAATTACACTGTTGTACAAATTGGGATACTTTCGCTCCAGGTATTATAAACTATGCGCCTAGTTACAAACTGATTGAAAACATTTCGGTAAAGGGCGCATATGAAACTAATCCTATTTAAAAAAATTGCTCAACAGATATGTTGCAATGTTTCAAGTCTTACAGAATTGAATCAAGTGGATCTTATCACCTCGTAAGTGGTCAGAAAAAAACAGGAAGAAATGTGAAAGAAAACAGGAAAATACATTTCTGAGAAATGTGTTCCTTGTTTTCTTTAGAACACTTTAAAGTCTCGATTACTTTTACCTATAAAAATGTACAACAATACGAAGATTTAATATCTGAGTCTGAGTATGTAATTAAAAAACTATAGCACCTTCAATTTATTGATCAGTTCTGAAAGATAGATGGTTTACAATATATTTTGTCTACCCAACACACAGCCCGTTCAGTTTGATTGAAAAACTCGTTCTCTAATATTACAATATTAGAATTTTTCCAGAAATTAATTTAAGCAAAAAATATAGGAACAAGCAATTATTGCTGTTTATTCGTTGTCCATTTCTAAAATTAGACTCTATTATAAAAGTTTTCTGTTCGTGTAATACATTTTATATAACATTTTAAATAGTACAACCAAGCAGTTACTACAATTCCAATAATTATACGTTATCTCATTATCACTTACAGTTTGTTGGTTTGTCAAACTGTTTACTGAATTTCTCTACAATACAGACTGTAAACTTAATAGTAAATTTATCAAAATCCATAAAGGGTTTTACCCTGAACTTCTTTCGTAAATGGAAGTTTTGAAACTAAAATGTTTCAAAGTAACAAAAAAAGAAAAATATTTTTTTCAGGTGTTTACCCTGTATCTGTGAGGCCCAAGATGTTTATATTCGTCAATCAAAAATAGGAAGAATTTATTTTTTAAGATGCTCGCCCTGTGTATTATGTATATTTGACCGAAAGTATAGCATGATCAAAAACTAATCTCATCTAGTATGGCTGTGAAAGTGCAAACCAACGCCTTTAAAATTGGCTTACATACTCATATGTAATTCAAATTTTATTCTTTTTATCCATCTTGTTAGAATATTATATTGAAATAAACAAATTGCTTGTTATTTGTTATTGTCATACCAACCAACAAGACTAGGACATACATTGTGCATGCAAATATCGTCCTCTTCCAACAAATAGTTTTTAAGCTCTAGCGCCACCAGGCGAACATACAGACCGACAGACAAATTGAGAAAACATGTTTTTCGTCACCTAGACGTGAAGCCCTAAAGAAATCTCGGAAAATGATTTCTTACTGTTGCCATACTTCTTTCGTCTTTTGGACAAAGAATGTATAAATACTTTCTGGTGTCACAGTACACACGACCCCAAATTCCGTAGACTTATCTGATGGATTAATTTCTGGTGTAAAGTAGTATGTTATTAGAATAAGCAATGAGGTCCTATAAATACTAAGTCAGATACTTAAAATGATAACTCAAAATATTCTCAAAATGTTGCCTGTCTGTTTTGACATGTCTGGCATTATGAAAAAACTTAAGTTCATTTAATAATTATAAATTTTATATAGGGGGTCCGGCAACGATGTGGGAGTGGCAATTCTAAAACTATTAGAGTTACATGAATATTGTGTAGATAAAAGTTGTAGGTACTAAGGTGGCGCACGTTACTAAAATAGCTTTGATCATACAGGGTGGCTAAGAAAAGTGTGGTAAATCGAACTTCCTTTTTTTAAATTAAAAGAAAGTTCATGAAAAGGTCTTTTCAAAAATACAAAAGTATACAGGGCGTTTTATTTGAAAAAAACCGAAATTAATAAAGTTGCAAATGTTGAGCACCCTGTATAGCATTAATATCCAGATCCACTATTTTCACGAAACACATAATTTTTTGATAACGTTAATCGTTAATATATCCGAAACAGTTGACGTTAGACCCACCCAACTATCAAAATGATGAGTATTTCAATGCAAAACTCTTAAGCTACCCAAATATAGGGCATTCCATTAAAAAAAAAGTTTAATTCGACACACTTTTTTGAGCCACTCTATATAATCAAAATTATTTTAGTAATGTGCACCACCTTCCTACCAACAACTTTTATATGCACAATATTGATGTAACTCTCATACTTTTGGAAATATCTTCCACCCTCGTATAGTACCACACCCTGTATGTATAAATATTAATTTATATCCATAATACTATTTAATATTTATGATCAGCAGTAACCAGATGTTTTTCATAATTTTAGATTCAGCTCTAGAAGCATTGTAGGTACTGTTATCGATTGTTTTCAGCAGCAGCAGGAAAACTAAACAAATAAATAAGTTTCTGATTGTTATCTTGTACGTTATCATCAGACAATTCAATTTCATTTTAGTACTCAAATAGTAACAACTTATATAAAGCAATAAAATATTTTAACAAGGAATCCCCTTTTCGGTATCTAGCTAGGACGATTGCTAATATTTTAATTAATGTCATTAGCTACATTACTTTCCTCAATTTTCTTATCACATTTTCATGTAACTAATGCGTATTATTTTTTTAGAACAATATATTAAACCGATAGACGACACTGAGTAATAACATTATAAATGCCTCTTGTCTTTTCATTTTACAGTATTAGAAGATATGGCAGCTTTTCTAATCGAAGTTATGTGAAAATTTTGGTAAATTTTACCTACTATAGCACTGAAACGGGTGGGATGAGAATGTACTTATAAATCAATTAAAATAGCACATTTGTTGCACTATTTCATGTCTATGTGATCTTTACGCTAATAGGCCAGTCGACAAGTACATTTTAGCGGGAATAATTCCGGACAAGCTGGAATAAATTTTAATCTGTTCTGTTGGGACGCAGAAAATTTATATTAATTTTGCACCCCTTGACAGGCCCGGATTTAACCGCTATGCTTAAAAAAGGTCTAAATTTTTATATTTTTTCTAATATTAGTGAATATCTCGATTAGTATCAACATTTGAGCAAAATACGTAGTTATCAAAATTAAAGAAGAGTAAATTCTCTACAATAAATGTTCTATACATTTTTGTCATATATTCGCTTGTTTCGAATTCATAGGCGTCGAAATATTTTTTTTCGAGCATTGCTTGTTACTTTCTTTTACGATAAAAGAAGTATTGGATTCACCCTAAAAATTCGAAATTGAGTTTTCAACAGATCTTCACGTTTTAAAGTGCCCTGAACCCAAAAAACATGTTTTTGTTCATTGCTCTGTCTGTGTGTCTGTTTGTGAACAGAATATCTCAAAACAAAAAGAGGTATGACGTTGAAACTTCATATATAAGTTTTGTGTACTATCTAGATACGACAGCAAGCTTTTGAAGAAAATCGCATAACCGGAAGTAGGTGTTTACACTTGTGATTTTTCAGTTTTTTTTTAAAATTTTTTTCAAAAACGGCTATAACGATTTTTTTCAAACTTTACAAATTTATTAAATTTTTAATGTGTATTGATGTGAGCTAGGCAATTTTCCAGTCGAATACCTCTAAAATGGGTTTCTTTTGTTTCTTTTCCAATTTTTTTTATTAACTCTTATTATAAATAGAACACCCAGTATATTATCACATTCTTGAATTCAGCTTAAAATTTTAGAGAAAATTTGTCTCTTGAACTAACGCTCTATTTTGTATGGTTTCTGCACAAATTGCAATTTTTGAAATTTTTGACAAATGCTTGAATGTATGTAGCTATGTATGTATGTATAATCGATAACCCCGTTTTACCTTGCGGTGTAGAGGCTGGTCCTTTATGTGCTTGCATCTGGCGGTACAATGCTCAACTTGCCCCGGATTCGGGATACAAAGTTAAAGACTAAAAATCAAATTTTGGCTAATTATAAATCACTATGAAATGAAGTCGTGTACGTGTATCACACCAGATTTTTTTTATTATTATTGACGTTCGATGCGACAAAAAATTCTTTTCATACTATATACGATTTCTATAACTCATGTAAAGAAATTATGTCGCTTCCACACCACCTAGAGGTAGAGTACTCGAGCGTTTTTTTAAGTGGTATCCCCAATAGGCCTAATCCACTATTCCAACTTTGCCTTTTTGATGTTGGTTGTTGTTCAATATCACTTTGACTTTCAACAATATCTGTCTCGTGTTCCGAATTTGCTTAATAATCTTGGAATGTTCGATTGATTGTTCTAGATCGATATGCAAGTCCTCGTCGTCTTCGTCGTCTACTTCGATCACGTCCACAGTATCCAAACAAGATTTTCCCTGACAGAAACCACATATTACTGAGCAATGAAAACCTGCTTTGCGACAGCTACAAGATACATTACAACCTTTGGCGCATTTACAAGAAATTAGTTTCAGTAATTCTAGGAGAGCTGCGTCTTGTACAGTGGGAATGGACATTATTCCATTCTTTGAATTTCTCCATCCCATTCTAAAGGTGATTTTTCGTTTCCATACCACAGCTGAATTTGGTTGTAAGTACGGAATGAGTGCAAGCGAGCTGCGTCTTTGGTTGGTGGTAATGATGCTAGATTTGGTAAACTTCTGTTAATAGATTGTACGAAACACTGGTATCTATACCTGTTCAGTGATACACAGTGTTTTGATCCATACAGAATAAGAAGAAATTGTTCTCTCACTTTATCTATTTGCTCTGGGGACGCGTTTGGGTCTTTGAAAATTTGAACAGCCTTCTGTAAGCTTTTCTCTTTCTGTAGAAGTTTAACGAACTTCATTTTCCCCTGCCTGTATAGTGCGGAAACAGTATCGCAGCCACTAAATGCATGCAGAAATAAATGTTGTCCCTAATTGAATCATCCGGAATTACTCCCACTAACAGCCATTTCAAAAGACTTATCGACTGGCCTATTAGTCAAAATTTGATTTTTAATCTTTAACTTTGTATCCCGAATCCGGGACAAACTGAGCATTGTACCGCCAGATGCAAACACATAAAGCACCAGCTTCTACACCGCAAGTATTATACATACATACATACATACAAGCATTTGTCAAAAAATTTCAAAAATTGCAATTTGTACAGAAACCGTACACAATAGAGCGTTAGTTCAAGAGACAAATTTTATCTAAAATTTTAAGCTAAATTCAAGAATGTAATAATATACTGGGTGTTCTATTTAAAATAGGAGTTAATAAAAAAAACTGGAAAAGAAAACAAAAGAAACCCATTTTAGAGGTATTCGACTGGAAAAGTGCCTAGCTCACTTCAATACACATTAAAAATTTAATAAAACTGTAAAGTTTGAAAAAAATCGTTATAGCCGTTTTTGAAAAAATCCAAAAAAACTGAAAAATCACAAGAGTAAACACCTACTTCCGGTTATGCGATTTTCTTCAAAAGCTTGCTGTCGCATCTAGATAGTACACAAAACTTATATATGAAGTTTCAACGTCATACCTCTTTTCGTTTTGAGATATTCTGCTCACAAACAGACACAGAGACAGACAGACAAACAGACAGAGCAATGAACAAAAACATGTTTTTGGGTTCAGGTCACTTTAAAACGTGAAGATCTGTTGAAAACTCAATTTCGAATTTTTAGGGTGAATCCAATACTTCTTTTATCGTAAAAGAAAGTAACAAGCAAATGCTCGAAAAAAAATATATATTTCGACGCCTATGAATTCGAAACAAGCGAATGTATGACAAAAATGTATAGAACAATTTTTGTAGAGAATTAACTCTTCTTTAATTTTGACAACTACGTATTTTGCTCAAATGTTGATACTAATCGAGATATTCACTAATATTAAGAAAAATATAAAAATGTAGACCTTTTTTAAGCATAGCGGTTAAATCCAGGCCTGTCAAGGGGTGCAAAAATAATATATATTTTCTGAGTCCCAACAGAACAGATTAAAATTTATTCCAGCATGTCCGGAATTACTCCCGCTAACAGCCATTTTAAAAGACTTATCGACTGGCCTATAAATTAAATGACGCTGGAAAATTTTCCAGGTGAAATATTTTTTCGGTAGCGGGAATGTTTTTCATCATAACTACTCTAGACCTTTTTACATTCATAGAAGCTGCTTTTGTTTTGAATTTTTGAGAGTATACGTTTTTAGAAAAGCTGTGAATCAGTTTCAAATGGAAAACATGATCTGAATTTCCAGGAAATCACCTATCTTTTTGGATAAAATATCCTTGAGAGATTAGTCATGTATTTTATACACAATGGCGCCACAATTAAATTTCAGGGCTGTTTTCGTTAAGATTTGCTGGTCTGAAAGCTTGGCCTCACACTCTCCTCACCTTAACCCCTTCGATTTCTATTTGTGAACGTATAATAAGAGACTTGGTTTAATCTGCAACGATTATTATTAATCACAGGGAAATTTAGGAATATTTAACATCCTTATAACCTAATAAGAAATATTTCAGACAGTACTTGGCTCTTGGAGACGGAAGACAGAAATGTACAATGTATGTGAAACATTTATTGTGAAATTATGTAAGCTTAACGAACTTCAAATTTTATTTTTATAAATATATTCAAACTGGATTAAAGTTAATAGTTAGCCACCTTTGTCTTTTGCCTGATTAAGTGTACTCCATTTTTAATTAAAAATTTTTCGTAAACTCTTGCCGTTTACAATTTAACACATGACTAAATATTTTATGTAAAACGCGAGAAATTTGTACTAGAATGTACGAATATTTCGACTTTATAAGATTCTGATAACAAAATCCTACAAATATCATTTAAAAATGTATCTGGAAAAAGTACAGGGTTATAGTGTTACTGGAAGTTGTTTACAAAACCTTAGCAACTTGTATAAGAACTAGCAAAAAGAAAGGAAGGTGAGATACAGATCATATCTTTGTTTTGAGAGAAATTTAAGGCAAAGCCATGACTGCAGGCTGAATACTCATATCTTGCTTATAGACTTTAAAAATGCATACGGCATCGGCAGTGTGAAATGAGAGAGTTTATTAGAAGCAATAGAAGAGTTGCAAAACTGATTAAACTGCTGGAGATGATCTTGACTGGCACAAAACTAGAGGTGATAATTGAATGCATGGACTCACACAGTTGTGTAGTTAAATATGGGGACATGCTTTTTCCAATATTATTTATTTAATATTATCTTGAAAGGCATCTTTAGGCACAGCTCTCAAGGACGAGAAAACCTACAGACGGAATTATGACAAGGATTCAAATGGAAGATACTCGTCTTAACTGGATTTACTGCCAAATGTATGTGGGATTTGTTTCTGTTAAATTAAATATTGTAGTTAAAAATTCAAACGACTAAAAGTAGCACTGGCATAAAATAAAGTAGTTAGCTGCAAACAAAGTGAACAATTTTTATTATTTGGGAACAAGGTTTTTAAAAACAAAGCTGTGTTCTTTTTTAGTGAATTACTAAGAGATAAAGACTCATCCATGTAATGATACCTTTTAGACAGCCCTACACCTACTGAATTATTACGTTACAATGCCCTGGTTCGCTAGCTTATCCAGCCGGTGAGCTATAAGGTTCTATATGTATATTCACATCGTCAGTGCAGCTAAGGGCAACTAATATTGTCGGAGTCAGCCCGTTGACACCTGAAATGTTGTATGTACTTACAAATGCAAACACCAATGATAATAAAACCCCAATAGTTTACATGAATACATATAATCTGTAAGAAAATGATAAAGACACAAATACATGCAAGCAAATACATAAAACAAGGGCGCACTGCGCATGGGAAAATATATCAATTAACTGCTTCAAATTCAGTTAATAGCGCAATACCAAGTTCACCAACGCGAAGTATGAAATAGTTCGCGCGCACCAATTAGTTGAACCCGAAGTTGTCGTTTCTTTATAGTTTCTCGATGCATGGGAACCCAATCTGCCAAGTTAGCGTATACGTGATGCGCTGCCGGTCCTTCCCCGTTATCCAGCAGCGAGCACCTTGCCAGCAGTTGCGTAATTGAATCACGGAAATCAAAAACCAGCTAAGTCAAAAAACACAAATTGTTGAGAAATTAAGAAAAACTTGGTAACAAATTTGAATGTAAATGTAGCAAATTACGTTTTGGACATTATATAGTAGATAATATTCCATTTCGTGTGGTATTGCCGAATTTGGAATTTTTTGTCATATTACTGAAAAAAAAACTCTGAAGTTGCTTGGACTTAGAGTTTTTTTGATTTCCATAAGCAAAGCGTGGAAAAATAAGTGCAATGTGGGACTATACCTTAAATTTATTGGGAAAAAATACAAGCAAATAAGTAAATACATGTTACAAAACGAAATAAACAAAACCATAAACAAAAAAAATTAATCAAGCAGCTCTGTATCAGATTCGCTTTCGTCGCTCTCTGTGGATGTGGTTTTCTACAGTAGTGGTTGGTAAAAGTTTTGCTCCTCATTGGACAGGAATCCCACCAGGTTCTCTAGATTTTTGGCTTTTTTCACATTAATCGGAATACGAGAGCTGTACATGGGTTCTGTTGGTATTGTTGGTTTCGTATTTGCTTGGAGCAAAGTAAAGTTTGTCCATATTGTACCCTTCATAGTGTTACTGACAGAAATCTCATTTTTATGGGCTGTAGAGTACTGTATGATTTTTGCAGCGGAAATTAAGAATTTTTCAGAAGGTTGTTTCTTTGCACCTTTCTTAACTATATTCTTTTAAAAATGCTTCCAAAATGCTGTTTAAAGTTATAAACCATAGATTGGTTAACTTTTACGACAGCAAATTTACAGTTGTTTTCTACAATATCATACCACTTGAGAGGAGTTTCTATTTTCTCATATTTTCTTTTCTGTATCTCAATTTTAGCAAAATCTCTATCATTGGGAAGATAACTATGCCCTCTAATGGGATAACGTTGCTCAATATAATTAAATCTTCCACTTCTTATTAAGGTGAAAAGAAAGTGAACGAGTGTGTGGTTTCGGTTTTGCCCCGTGCATCCGTCCGAAAACACATAGAGCTTTCTTATATTTTGAGAAATAAAGTTATCAATGAAATGCTTTAAAAAGCTGACAACCTCTGAGCAACCCTTTTTTGCCACAGTTTCATCGTACATGTACATTACTCGGTTATTGTTCGACATGCTATGTACGCCGAAGTTATAGACCCACAGCTGCCTTAGGTAAAATTCGTCTGTAATATTGGTTACCGGTACAGGAAGATTTTGCTGACAATATCCCTTATGCAAATTTAGTTAGAAATTTGCCATGGTAACGGCGAAAATTGATAATCGGAAATTTACCGGAAAATTTCCACTTATGTCACTGTCATCACAAAAAACCGTAAACTATTAGTACTTAGATATTAGTTTCGTATTTTTTTTAATAAAAATGTTTTCTTTACTGTGTTTTTTCATTCGTGATATTTTCTATCAAAATATAACGCGTGCTTAAAAAATTTCCCTATGGAAATATTTCAAGCACTTGTTATATTTCTGCTGACAATCAAACGTTATCATTTCTACTTCCTCATTTTCTACAGCAAGTTGCTTGCATCTATTAATTTCGTGATAAAAAGTTTTTGCCTTCACTTTATGTAACTTTAAATCTGTAGTAAGTTTATTTCGTATGGTTACATTTTTTTCATTTTGGATTTTTACATTGAGCTCTTCACATGTACGGCATTTATCTACCTGCGGCCTACCAAAGCCGTAATTAAAATGGTCTCGAAAGTATTTTAAATATGTACGGTAACTAGCACGTCCACGTACTTTATCTATTTCTACCTTCCCGTTTCTATATTTCTCGTACGTCGGTGGATCGTGTTTTTGAAGAAATAGCTCATACATTTTTCTTATAGTGAGGTTACTAGAAAGGTACCTGCGTTTCTTTGTACTTCCACTATAATGAGACACCCTATATGGAAAACTACGAATATGTTCATCGATCACATTAATTACAGCTTCTGGAACAGCAGTGGGCCGATTGTTATGTTTTCCACGCTGTTCTTGTGGTGTAAGCCCTAGGACTGCAAGGTTGCTTAATCTTTTAACACCCTCTGATTTTAACCCGTGAAGACTGCAAAAAGCTTTGAAACACACAATGTACTCTTCAGTCCCTGCGAAAACAGAATTTTCTCTTATTAACCTGATCTATACAGACACTGCTTTTATTACGTACCTATCTTTATCCTATAAATAAATGAAGCTCGTCGAGCTGTCCCAGGATTTTCCTTTCTCGGTCTACGTTTTTTAATAGGCCGAGATGTGATAAGCCCTTGCAAGTAGGCATCTTGTGCAACTTTGTTCCCTCCAGAGCCTAACTTGTTAAATTCTATTATAATATGTTCTCTGACAGCCGCAGAAAACTTCGCAAAACACTTTTTTTTTGCAATTAAAATTTTAAAATGAATGTTCTAAACTAACAAATCAACAAAGTAAGGTTATAGGTACCTGCACGCTTCTCCTGTTGACCTAGCCGGAACCACATTACCTCTCCAGTTTGTATGTGATTGCCCTTCCGCTTTCAGCTTTTTAATTTTATTTCGACGCCACTCCTTTTCATCTCGACGTCGTTTTACACTGATTTCACCGTCACTTTCACTAGCGGAAGACATCTTACACACACGCCCAACTGATTACAATCGGCTAACAGAAAGGCTACCGTGCAAACTGTTTATCACGCAACTTTCTGCGCATGGAATACAAAAACAAGCCAAGTCAATTGACTTAGTGTGTTCTTGCATTCCATACAAACTTTAAGACGCTGTATATTCATATACAGAACGGACTTGGCGTTATCTTGCATTCCATAGGTAGCAATCATGTTTTTGATTACCATGGAATCGAAAAACCCAAATTGACAAAAGGGTGACTTAGCGTGTTTTTGATTTCCGTGATTCAATTATTTATTACAATTGCTGACTGCGTTCTTATTTCGTCGCGAGGTTACACGCAGGAACTAACCTGATATACGTCCAGCGAATAACGATGACCACGTTGGATGGCTTCTTTATGTCGCAAGCGCCGCTTCTAGCGATGTCGGACTGGAACACTACAGTCTCGCTTCTGGGTTGTTTTACTTGAACAGCTTGCACCTTGTCAATTCTTATGCGGTTTGCACGCACAAAACTTCAACGACCCGTTTCAAAGGGCGACCCGCGCTTCTTATTAACTTGTGGAACGCCCCAGATGATCTGCGAGGTTCACGCACGAATCAGTTGATCCGCCGAGTTCGCCTATTTGGGCGCGAATGCTTTCCCTTGCAGCTCTCAGCGTCGTTTCAATTCCGCGGCCTCTTGTTCTCCGAATTAACTTGCATTGTTAGCACTTTTTCTCACGTAGCACTAGCGCGTTACACTCGAAAACTCCATAGTTAGCGGTCACGCACACAGCATTTCTTACTTATGATACTGCCTAAACAAACATAGGAACACATACTGCTGGGCCTTATTACTAATTAGTATATAATTAAAGGTATAAAAATAGGTAAATACAGGTGGCACGAATTGGCCCATTTCATCCAGAAGGGTGAAACTACGAATTTACATGTTTATACTACAGTGAAAAATGCATACTGAAGTGAGACGTGGACGTTGCAAATGAATACATTGCTAATGGCAGAGTTAATGTTGAGAATGCTTGGGTTTTTGGCGAGGGGACGGCTAACAAATTGAAATAAAATCTGCCAGATAGTTTCTATAAAACAATGATATACAAGGCTGTTCTGAAAAGTAATGCCTCCAAGCCCATATCTTCAAAACAAAATAACTTACAAAATCGATAGTATGTTTTAAAATATCACTATTTCATCTAGTTGTCGTGTGTCAAGTTTCCATCGACTTTTTTCATTCGTGTTAAAGTTATGGTGGCGAAACCAAGTAAGTGTTTTGAAAGACGGTACAAACCACGATGAGTGATTGAATTTCTGATCTCAGAAAATATAGCTCCTATCAAAGTTTACAACCATTTACCCCAAGTTTATGATGTGAGCTGTGTTGATTTAAGTGCAGTTTGTCGTTGGGCTGTTGGTTGTAGGTATTCGTAACATCGAAGAATCCAATTTACAGGACAGACTAAAATATGGTCTCCCAAAAACATCAACCGATAAATTTCATCAAAACATTCATCCTACAGTTCCAATCGTGCTCCTTCAGACTACCAGGTGTTTGAAAAGCTCAAGAAGCATTTATAAGGCAGACATTTTGAGAATGATAATCCTGTAATGATAGGCGTTAGACGCTGGTGAAGCAATCAGCCGACCGAGTTCTACAGAAACAGGATTATCAAACTTGTAACACGTTCGCAAAAGTGAGGGGACTTGGGGGGGGGGGGCGACTATGTTATGTACCAAGCCCTTCAATGATGGGTGAATACAGCCCTGGCTAGCTTAAACCCTCGGAAGAATATGGCGTGAATAGGGACCAGGCAGCGGTTATTAAGGTTAGAATAAAAACTTAATGAATATATATGCAAACGTGCGCCAGTTGTTATTCACAACAAAAATACAAATTTAGCTAACAAATCATTTCACCACCTTGGATGTTTTTTACTTCATAACCTAAATCTAAAAAAAAACGAGCAGGTTTATGAGGGTCGCAAGTATAGAACAAAGAAAATATACCAATAACGGTAAGTAGATTTAATCTTCACTAAACAGTGTCACCATTAATATACAAGCAATATTCAACAATTGACAAAAAGAAATCCAATTGAAAACTTGGCGCTTTACATCGGCAAATAGTAATTAAAATTACTGGAGTCAAACCAAAATCATAATGACAAACAATTAATATTCCAAACAACATTACACAAAACAACATAGCGCTGAGCTGACAAGAAACGGCCCTGGCTGTGCAAACTGTTAAAATTAAACTGCTACG
This sequence comes from Agriotes lineatus, assembly GCA_940337035.1. Classification (NCBI taxonomy): domain Eukaryota; kingdom Metazoa; phylum Arthropoda; class Insecta; order Coleoptera; family Elateridae; genus Agriotes; species Agriotes lineatus. Next base: position 12,470 of record CALNHX010007677.1, on the reverse strand, counting down.
ATTGGCGATCGAAGTTGGATTACAAAAAACTGCATTGCAGCTTTTACACGCTTGGTGCGTGAGTTCAGTAGATCCCAATTGAAATCGCTAAGGCGACTGATAATAAAGCTAATAAGTTATTTTATCCGCGTGTCTTTGAAAAACCAAAGGCATTTGTTTGGCTCAACGCATAACTTATCTCCGGCACAATTGCCTGTATCGTCAACACAAATCCACTGAATTTTAGCAAAAGGTGCGTGTACTTACTGCGCTTTCGCTGAAACACTCCGACGTTGGTTTTCCAGGAAGAATGTGACCAAGAAAGGTATCTGCAGTTTAGGGAATGCGGCCAAGAACTTAGCGCAGGAAATTCATCGGCTCAAAAGGTTTCGTGAAATCACCTCCCGGTAACTTCGCCCAAGAGCGTGCATGATGCAGATGCAGCAACTATTTCAGCAATTAAGTTGCCGCATTAAGGGCCGGTTGCAGAAAGCAATGTTAAGTCTGGTGTTAGCTAACGCGACGTCAAAGTGAACAAAAACGAATCAAATCTCAAATGCTTATGGTAACTAATACATTAGTAAACAAAATTTGATGCGATTTTGTTCACTTTAACGCGATGTTAGCTAACACCAGACTTAACATTGCTTTCTGCAACCGGCCCTAAGAGGCCTAATTGCCAAATTAATTAGAATGGAAACTTAACAATTCAAATATGAAACGTGAAACTCATCCCTGAGGGCCACGAATGGAATTCTCGTATCGACCGATTTCTACCAAAGCTGGCAGAAGAAGCAGGCTCGTGTTTTCAAATTTGGCGACCGGTGTTATCTCCAGGTTTATTCATTCGAAAGTTGAAATTTCCTAACGGCAATGCCCGGAAAATTAAAGATGTGAGCGTTGTGCTATTCATTTAAAGATGCGAAAGCTAACCACTTTGTGGTTAAAACAGGCCACTGGCCTATAATAAGAGAAAGAAGAAGAAGAAAGCTAAATCTAAAGGTGCAATCCATTAGACGAACGCCAAAATGCATCGGGGCGTTACAATTAAAAAGTGAATTTATAACATAGATTAAACGATACTTCACAGTTTGTTTCAACAATATAGCCTGTTATGGGCCAAAAGTCACTTTTCGTATTAATTTAACGATTTGCCTTATCCCTGCCTAATTCAAGGCACTTTGCACATTTCGCTCTAACTATTTACCCTATAATAGCCTAGTTTGAGTTACCCATTTCCTCGAGTAAAGTCACTGCAGATTAGGCCTCACGTTGTACGCGTGCTATGTTGGTTGCAGATGCGATTTTTCTGCAAATTTGGAATTTTCTGGGCCTAGCTGTCAAATTATCATTGGCCATTTTGAGTTGTCAGAAGATGGATGTGGTGAAAGGCATTTTTGGTTGATCGATGCACGAATATTTGTAATTCGGTTTTGTCACGCTCATCCTAGCATGAAAATGTATATCTTGGTGTGAAATTGGTCTGGGAGACGTCCCCCGACGTTTTTGTTGTGATACATTTCAAGCACGGATTTTTGTCCGGAATTCATCTGACAAACACATGTAACTACTTGGGCGATTTGGAGCATAACATCTCACGGTATGCTATTTTGACAATTACTGGTTATATTTCTAAGGCAGAATGTTGTCCCTTTTAGCTCCCTTTTGGTACGGGCGGTGAACGCACTCAGCTCCCTTTTGGTACGGGCGGTGAACGCACTCAGCTCCCCTTTGGTACGGGCAGTGAAAGCACTCAATTCCCCTTTGGTACGGGTGGTGAACGCACTCAGATTAGGAAGCAGTCCTTTGGTATGAACTAACGCATCTCTGTTGGTGAGCGGCGAGTTTGTTCATGTGGCGCAGGAGCTTTTCGAGGCGTTTGGTTGATGGATTTGGCCCCTCTTGGAGAGCACTCTCTCCAGGCAGTTGCTGCAGTCGGCTGGCTGTGAGTTTGGGAGATTTCCAGTCCCTAAAACAGGCTAGCAGATTTACTGGCCCGAGATCTCTGCGTTACCTGCGATGAAGCCCGTTGGAACACCTGGCTTCCTCAACATCGTGCAGTAGGCCTCCGATTTAGCACGTTCGTCACCTGGTGCAGCCAAGGTCTGTCTTTGCATTTTCCTTAAGCGTTCTTGTGCAGTTTTGAGCTCGACCAACTTAACCTGTGTTATAGGCATGATTTTAATGTGTGTTTAATTATTCATTGTAGCGCTTTGTGCTACGGCCAGATTTTGATAAGCTAATTTACTTACTTTAATGTTGTGATAACTCACTTGCAGTTTAAAGTAAACCTATTTTGTTGTATAACATCTTAATATTTACAACTTGACATTTCGAGCCTCCATTAGAGGCTGTGTCTAATGTAGGTGCGTAGGGACGATAAGGTTTCCCTTATGTAAATTTTGTAATAGCAATTCTTGCATACGCCCATTTGAACGATTTTAGACTCGATCTCAGTGGAGAGATCCGTCAGTCGGTTGAATTTGGCTTAGTGCGGCCCCACTTTGCAAGAAATTAGCGAAATCAGTCCGATCGTTGTTTAAGCATTTACGCCCCTTTAGGGCGAGATTTAATTAGCGTGTTTCGGGTTATTTTGCGCCCCTATCAACCAAGATCTTGGGTAATAATGGGTTTTGTGTACATTTGATTACTAGTACAGTTATGTATTTTTGCAACTGAGGGTTTAGCGTTGATTTCAACTTGACAAGCAAAACAAAACCTTAACTACCGCTTAAATTTGAGACGCGTTTGGTCATACATGCGAATTGCTACGATCTACGACTTTATTTATTTAATCTGGTGAGTTTAATCTGTGATAAATTTTTCGATATTATTATATGAAATCTGGTTTGTGATATTTGTTGTTGTGATATACTACCGAGCACTGTTAATATTTTATGAATGTTAATATTCTATTAAATTATATATACTCGTTACTTATGCCTGCGAATTTGATTTGTGTGTCCTTGTCGCTACTTCTAATTTTCAGGATCGCTTAGTAGCACCTTCCGTAGTGTCTGGTTTGATGATTAGCAAAGTGCTGGGTTATGCTACTTGGCGCCCATAAATTACTCACCGTTTCAGCTTACGCTTTAAGTCTTCTGTTCGACCCACGACCAGCTCCGGCTGAGAATCCGGTAGCCTTTGCTACTCCTTATTTTATAGTCAGAGTTTTGTAACAAGGAGTTAATTGGCGCCCATTCGTGGAGCCTGATTTTGTTTGAATTCGCTTGGCTTGGACTTGTGTTATATATTTTTTTTCCCTTGCTGTGCTCGGAATATTTAGATATATAGTTAGAATTAGTCTTGGTGGTATGGTATCTATATTGCATGATAGTTATATAGGTTTTTTTTGCATGATCTCCCGAGTGCAGGTAGTTTGGGAACGTGGCATCCAATATTGTCGTTAGATTTGTGGTGCGACGATTTATTGGAGATTTTTTTAGTATTTTAAGAAAAATTCTTGGTAGTTTTAGTCACTTTATTCGAGTGTGTATACAAATAGGCAACACACTAGTTTTGAGTATTAAATTAGTCATTTAGTTTCTTTGTTGAATACCCGAAAATGGACGTTGATCGCTTACTTGTCGATGAACTTGATTACGAATTATTGGTTCGGGGCATTTCTTGCCAAGGTAACGTCATGGAGAAACGCAAATTACTTAGGGCCCGATTTAGGATGGAGCGTGATGGTAATGTCAGTTTTCCTGAAGTCCACATTGATTACAGACAGGAATTGGAAGCATGCAGGGCTAAATTAGCTACCCTTGATGCAGAAGTCCGCATTTGCAGTTCCACCACAAAAGATAATAACTTCAAGAGATTACATACTCGTCTTCTACATGTTTATGGCCGCTTAGAGAGAATTGTTTCCACCGAGTTCTCTGCCCACCTGAAAAATGAAGCCGTGAATATTTGCCTTCAATTATTAGACGATCTTGAAAGTAGGACTGAGAATCGACAAGAGCTCGATTTAATTTCACTTGATGAACCGGATGCTGCTACTGATTTACCTCAAGCTCCCGATACTTACCGAGATTATCAGGAACAACCATCTCCACCAGATGTTGAACCTAGACGTAGCTCCAACGTCAACTTCAACCTCAATGCTTCACAGCAAAGAAGATCTTCACTTTTTCATAGCACTAGTATGGCTACATCGAGTCATGCACCCTCTGAACATAATTTCATTCCCGTCAACAAATGGAAGATGCAATATAATGGTGAAAGTGGCGTAACAAGCTTTCTGGAACGTATTGAAGAACTCCGAGTTGCTAGAGGAGTACCTAAGCAACATCTGTTTACTGCAGCCGTAGAACTTTTTACGGGTAACGCCTTAATCTGGTACAGATCTATTCGTGACACCATCAACAGTTGGGATGATCTCACCAAAGCTCTCCGAGAAACTTTCTTGCCGTGTGATTATGAAGCGACTTTATGGGACGAGATTAGAAACCGCACTCAAGGTGTTGATGAGCCGGTATCCGTTTACATTGCGGTTATGGAGAATCTTTTCCGACGCCTTCCTTCAGTGCCTTTGGAAACCACACGTCTCACTATGATAAAAAGGAATTTACAACCTTACATTCAATCACAATTGGCCTTACAATTTGTGCCCACAATTTCAGAACTCACCCGAGTATGCAAGATGATCGAAGACACTCGCGTACGAGCTTCACGCTTTCGAAACCCTCCAACAAATGTGAAGAATCTGCTTGAACCAGACTTAGCGTATCGTCGGTCACACTCGAACTTCAATATAGCTTCTGTAGAAGAATCTTCTATTGTTCCTGCCCTTTCAGCTTGTAACAGCCAACCTGTTGTGGATGCCGTCAATCCCATTGTTTGTTGGAATTGTAACCAACCCAATCATCGATCAATTAATTGCCCTCAGCCTAAAAAGATGCACTGTTATAAATGTGGCAAACCGAACTATACCTCCAGAACCTGTCCTTCATGTTCGGGAAACGCCAATCAGCGTTGTTAAGAGGCCGATTAGCACGCTGTAAGCATATTAAGGCCAACAAACGTGTTGTCGAATCTGAAAATTCTGTCTTTAAGCATCAAGCTGTACTCGACTTCATACTTAGTCATGCCGGTAAAGATGAACGACCCTACCTGAAGGTTTCGATTTTTGGAAATTATATTTTAGGCCTTTTAGACTCTGGAGCCTCTCGAACTCTCTTAGGTAGACAAGGCTGGGAGATGCTACAGAATTACTGCCGCCTCGATACTCAGCACATTTCTTCTTGTGTAGTGGCTAATGGTGACGAATGTATCAGTATAGGTACTACCACGATACCTATAACTCTTCGAAACAAAGTCTGTGTCATGGACGTTTTGGTGGTTCCTTCACTACCTCATTCGCTCATTCTAGGCATAGATTTTTGGCGTAAGATGAACATCATCCCTAACCTTCGTCAGGATGAATGGAATTTTGCCATGGACAATCCCAACGTTTTCGTCAATGCTATACAATCTGCCGAACATCTTTCTAGTGCACAGAGCCTTCAGCTACAAGAATTTATCGATAATACCTTTAGAGTCATGGGTGACAAGATCGGATGTACTCACTTAGTCCAACATGAGATTAGAACGAAATCTCCACCTATAAAACAGCGTTATTACCCCATTTCGCCAGCCCTCCAACAACATGTCGATAGGGAATTAGATAGGATGCTGAAAGATGGCATTGTGGAACGCTCTACCTCTGCGTGGTCCTCTCCGATTCTTATGGTCAAAAAGCGTGATAACACCTATAGGTTTTGTGTGGATTTTCGTAAGCTAAATAAAGTTAGTCAGCCAGATGCGTACCCCCTTCCGTATATTAGCAGTACCCTCGACAAACTTCGGGATGCACGTTATCTTACGACCTTGGATATCAAGTCCGCCTATTGGCAGATACCTGTTGCAGAGTCTTCTCGTGAATATACCGCCTTTACGGTGCCTAATCGAGGCTTGTATCAATTTCGTCGTCTACCTTTCGGTCTTCATACCGCCCCGGCCACTTGGCAACGATTGATAGATCGTGTGATAGGGGCTGACCTAGAACCTTTTGTTTTCACCTACCTCGATGACGTCATTATATGTACACAAACCTTCGAACAACATTTAGACGTTTTACGAGAGGTTGTCAAACGCTTGTCTGATGCCGGTTTAACCTTAAGCAAGGAAAAGTGCCATTTCTGCAAACCGGAACTTCGATACTTAGGCTATGTAGTCAATTCCAAAGGTCTGTTAGTCGACCCGGATAAAGTTCGGGCCATCCTCGAAATACCCACACCAACTTGTGTTTCTGAAATCCGCCGCATAGTGGGTATGGCATCATGGTATAGGCGCTTCGTACCTAATTTCTCTACGTTGTTGGCTCCGCTGACTTCGTTGCTTAAAAAGAACGTCAAATTTCATTGGACTGCAGATTGTGAAGAGGCTTTTCATTCAATTAAGGAACACTTAATTTCTGCACCTATACTTGCGTGTCCTAATTTCGACTTGCCTTTCTCTATTCAGACTGACGCCTCCGCTTATGGTCTTGGCGCCGTTCTCACACAAAATCAAGAAGATGGTGAGAAGGTTATCTGCTATATTAGTCGCTCTTTAACCAAGAACGAGAGAAATTTCAGCACCACCGAACGTGAGTGCCTGGCAGTTATTTTTGCTATAGAAAAACTTCGGCCATACATCGAGGGAACGAAGTTCACTGTGATCACTGATCATTATAGTTTAAAATGGTTGAACAACATTAAAGATCCTACTGGCCGAATTGCTCGATGGGCAGTACGCCTACAACAATATGATTTTGACATCATCCACCGTAAAGGGAAAGATCATGTAGTACCTGATACGCTGTCTCGTGCTGTGCCAGTGGTAGATGCCATTGAAGGACAACCCATGTTAGACGCAGATGTCAAGGACCGTTGGTACCTACGTATGCTAGCCAACGTACGGAATAATCCCCGTCGTTTTCCCTTGTGGCGTGTTGAAGGGAACAAGCTATACAAGCACACCACCGTTGCTTACTCCGACCTACGAGAAGACAGAGATGAATGGAAACTGGTGGTTCCTAAAGAGAAACGTACTGACCTGATATGCCAGAATCATGACCTTCCAACAGCTGGACATACTGGTGTATCCAAAACTTTAAATCGTATAGCTAAACTTTATTATTGGCCCAAGATGCGTGCTGACGTGGCCCGCTATATACGCCGTTGTAACACCTGCGGGAGAACCAAGCCTGAACAGCGACCTCCTGTCGGCTTTATGGGTGGACATTCAATTATAAATAAACCGTGGGAAGTAATTTGTACTGACATTGTTGGTCCTTTGCCTCGGTCGAAGAAAGGTTATTCTTATATCCTCGTCGTTGCCGACTGTTTCAGCAAATTTCCTCTATTCTTTCCTTTGCGCTCAGCTACGGCTCCTAATATAGTCAAACACCTTGAAGAAGATGTGTTCCTCGTGTACGGGGCGCCTCGCCGCATCATCTGTGATAATGGTGTCCAATTTCGCAGCCGTGAGTTTACTGCTCTCATGAACACCTACAACTGCAAAATGTCATTTACAGCCTATTATCACCCTCAGGCGAATCCAACCGAACGCATTAACCGCGTCCTGAAGACTATGCTAACGGCATATGTTCGAGATAATCACCGTGAATGGGACAAGTATTTACCTCATGTGGCGTGCGCTATTAGAACCTCCAAACACGAAGTAACTGGACAAACTCCTTATTTCATCAACTTTGGTCGGGAGATTGTTCTTAAGAGACCTGGAGCAGCTGACGACGAGAATGCCAATGCCGAGCCTGAGTTGCGATTCGATCGCGCCAACGATAACAATCGCTCTGAAGCTGTCCAACGCTTATATGCTGATGTACGTCGTCGTCTGGATAAAGCATATGAGAAATCGAAAACATATTATGACCTTAGACGCCGTCCTGTTGAATATCAGGTGAACCAATCTGTTTGGCGCAAAAACTATGTTCTTTCTGATGCTGCGAAACATTTTTCAGCGAAGCTTGCACCTAAGTATGTTGGTCCTTTCATTATCCATCGTCGTTTATCCAGATGGGTTTATGAACTTAAGACCCCTGAAGGTAACCTGCTGCGAGGGACTTGGCATGCTAAAGATCTTAAACCCCATTATGACGACAATCGCGATCAAGTACCTAACGAGGGTTAGTTTGCTGTTATTTCGCGCTTATTTGTTTTACCACTAGTTTTTAAGTGATATTTTGATTCCAGGTTGTTTTCTCATGTTGTTCCCTCTGGGTTTGTAGTGTGAGAAATATCGTGGGAGTTTTAGTCCATTTGGGAGGATGGTTGGGGACTTGAACGGTCGGTTACTTTCCCGTCTATTCCTTACTTGTAAGGTAGGCTGAGACATTCCATCTTGTCATACAGGGGTGAGACATTTTTGCCGTCTCGCTTCCGGTGATCCGCCATCTGGTCACTGTAGATGGTGTTTCAGTGTGCAGTCGGTCCTGGGCTGTACACTTTTCCCAGACTAGTAGGGTGTAGGGCTGTTTTGTTTTGTCGTCATAGGGCATAGTTGCTTATGATCGCGGAGTGTCCTACGGGGTCCCGCGCCTGGTGTCTATGATCTGTGACGATCTCAAACCTTTTTCGGCTTTTTCCCATTTAGAAATTTTCTGTTAGTTCATTTGATTCCACCCTACGTTGACAGACTGACGTGACAACGGACGAATCCCTTCTCATCCTTCTTCTGTGTTGTCCACTATCTCCTTTCCTAGAGCTTTCTAATTCCCATTCCCGTTTTCATTACTTTCATCTTTAGTTTTCTTCTTCGTGTTAGGTAGTCCCCTTGGTGGACGTTGTGCTGAATTGGGCCTGGATCGGTTCATCCACCGGCGCGCCTTTTAGATCTAGCTGCGACGGATGTTCCGATGTCCTTTTCTGGGTGGCGTTCACTGTGAGGTCTGCTTATCCCTTCCTTCTATTTTTCGCTTTCAATCTTTTAATCCCGTCGTAATCCCTTTTTTTTTCTCCTTTTCGTCTTCTAGTGTTGGAGTATTTAGGCCACGTATCCGTTTCTAAATTATCTGGTGTTGCCTTGGGTGTGTTTGGTTTTTGCAGTATTCTCTTTGGGGCTATTTGAGGTATCGATTATGTATCTGTAAGGTTTTGAAGTGTTGTTGATGTGCATGCTTAGGTTCTACGTCGGTAAATTTGAGGAATTTACCTATTTTTAAGTAGGGGGAGAGTTGTTATGGGCCAAAAGTCACTTTTCGTATTAATTTAACGATTTGCCTTATCCCTGCCTAATTCAAGGCACTTTGCACATTTCGCTCTAACTATTTACCCTATAATAGCCTAGTTTGAGTTACCCATTTCCTCGAGTAAAGTCACTGCAGATTAGGCCTCACGTTGTACGCGTGCTATGTTGGTTGCAGATGCGATTTTTCTGCAAATTTGGAATTTTCTGGGCCTAGCTGTCAAATTATCATTAGCCATTTTGGGTTGTCAGAAGATGGATGTGGTGAAAGGCATCTTTGGTTGATCGATGCACGAATATTTGTAATTCGGTTTTGTCACGGTCATCCTAGCATGAAAATGTATATCTTGGTGTGATTTTTTGTCTGGGAGACGTCCCCGACGTTTTTGTTGTGATACATTTCAAGCACGGATTTTTGTCCGGAATTCATCTGACAATCACATGTAACTACTTGGGCGATTTGGAGCATAACATCTCACGCTCCCTTTTGGTACGGGCGGTGAACGCACTCAGCTCCCTTTTGGTACGGGCGGTGAACGCACTCAGCTCCCTTTTGGTACGGGCGGTGAACGCACTCAGCTCCCTTTTGGTACGGGCGGTGAACGCACTCAGCTCCCTTTTGGTACGGGCGGTGAACGCACTCAGCTCCCCTTTGGTACGGGCAGTGAAAGCACTCAATTCCCCTTTAGTACGGGCGGTGAACGCACTCAGATTAGGAAGCAGTCCTTTGGTATGAACTAACGCATCTCTGTTGGTGAGCGGCGAGTTTGTTCATGTGGCGCAGGAGCTTTTCGAGGCGTTTGGTTGATGGATTTGGCCCCTCTTGGAGAGCACTCTCTCCAGGCAGTTGCTGCAGTCGGCTGGCTGTGAGTTTGGGAGATTTCCAGTCCCTAAAACAGGCTAGCAGATTTACTGGCCCGAGATCTCTGCGTTACCTGCGATGAAGCCCGTTGGAACACCTGGCTTCCTCAACATCGTGCAGTAGGCCTCCGATTTAGCACGTTCGTCACCTGGTGCAGCCAAGGTCTGTCTTTGCAATTTCCTTAAGCGTTCTTGTGCAGTTTTGAGCTCGACCAACTTAACCTGTGTTATAGGCATGATTTTAATGTGTGTTTAATTATTCATTGTAGCGCTTTGTGCTACGGCCAGATTTTGATAAGCTAATTTACTTACTTTAATGTTGTGATAACTCACTTGCAGTTTAAAGTAAACCTATTTTGTTGTATAACATCTTAATATTTATAACTTGACATTTCGAGCCTCCATTAGAGGCTGTGTCTATTGTAGATGCATAGGGACGATAAGGTTTCCCTTATGTGAATTTTGTAATAGCAATTCTTGCATACGCCCATTTAAACGATTTTAGACTCGATCTCAGTGGAGAGATCCGTCAGTCGGTTGAATTTGGCTTAGTGCGGCCCCATTTTGCAAGAAATTAGCGAAATCAGTCCGATCGTTGTTTAAGCAATTACGCCCCTTCAGGGCGAGATTTAATTAGCGTGTTTCGGGTAATTTTGCGCCCCTATACCAAGATCTTGGGTAACAATGGGATTTGTGTACATTTGATTACTAGTACAGTTATGTATTTTTGCAACTGAGGGTTTAGCGTTGATTTCAACTTGACAAACAAAACAAAACCTTAACTACCGCTTAAATTTGAGACGCGTTTGGTCATACATGCGAATTGCTACGATCTACGACTTTATTCATTTAATCTGGTGAGTTTAATCTGTGATAAATTTTACGATATTATATTATATGAAATCTGGTTTGTGATATCTGTCGTTGTGATATACTACCGAGCATTGTTAATATTTTATGAATGTTAATATTCTATTAAATTATATATACTCGTTACTTATGCCTGCGAATTTGATTTGTGTGTCCTTGTCGCTACCTCTAATTTTCAGGATCGCTTAGTAGCACCTTCCGTAGTGTCTGGTTTGATGATTAGCAAAGTGCTGGGTTATTGCTACTTGGCGCCCATAAATTACTCACCGTTTCAGCTTACGCTTTAAGTCTTCTGTTCGACCCACGACCAGCTCCGGCTGAGAATCCGGTAGCCTTTGCTACTCCTTATTTTATGGTCAGAGTTTGGTAACAAGATATTTGAAAGTCTACTAAAATGCACATTTTTGGGACAAACTGAAGATGTTTTATTGGATAGAACTCTAAAAATAAACAATCTTATTAAGATTTTCATATTTTTTACAGAATGATTTGTTAGCAGCTCTTGCCGTTTCACAATATATCATAAAATTCAGAACAATTTCCCAGTCGTGGCTTTTTTACTGTTCCATGTTCTTCCTCCTCCTACTTTAATAGCACGCTTTAACTATTACTAGTAAAAAAGACTCATTTTTTCTTTGAGTCAATTTCATCTTAAGATTTTTCAAAATGAATGATACTTTGATCATTGACACATGTTGAGCTTTAATTTTAGGAATACATGTATGAAAAAGTGACCCCAAAGAATGAACAAAGAAAAGTCATATTCCAAATAGGACTTTTCAAAAAATTGTTTTACGACAGAGACGGACGAAGTTAGAAAATTAAAATCGCGTGGTTAGCATATGATTCCCGATATCGCAAGCATCGTAAAACGCATATGCCGAATGGAATTTAGGTTAGATATAAAATTTACGTAAAAACGGGACTTTCATAGGACACTGATTGAAAATGGGGACCATTTTATTGTCTCTTAGTTAAGCAACAGTGGAAACACGCTGAGGCACTTATCCAAAGAAAGCTCAAACAGAAATACGATTATAATTCGTGTTACCTACTCTACTAACGCATGTAACATAAGTTTTCGGAAAAAGTTTGAGTACGTATATTTAATTCAAATTAAATTTTATTCAAAAAACGTTTAAAACCTGTTGATCTTACACCTAAGGTAACATTAATGACAACATTATATAATGGCAAGCTTTCCATTATTTTCAATCACGGAGCTTTGTGGATTAGTGGTTACCACGTCTGCTTAGCATTCGGGAAGTCGTGGGTTCGATTCCCATGGCTATCTGCTCTGATTCTGGTTTTTAGGTGGTTTTCCTGAGTCAACAGAGTACCTTTCCTGAAGCGAATGCCGGGGCAGTACTTCTCCACCTTTCCTGACCTTTCTTGCATATGCTCCACCCGTTATTTCTCTCATTCAGCCTGAAATTCCAGTTATTGGCTGAAGAGGGACGCAAGGTCCCTATAGCAGCTCGCCTCCAGTTGGGGAAATTGAAATTACGCTGAACCTTTACCCTTTT
>CALNHX010007676.1:43267-70852 GCA_940337035.1 Agriotes lineatus | reverse complement strand
GTATGACGCACAGTGGTTGTAACGCTTTAGATCGTGTATCACAGGGGTCTACGTTTTACTAAGCTTAAAGCCATCTTCCCTGTTGATATTATTTGGATGTTTTTCTATTTCTATGGCTTCGCGTATCACTCGCGGAGAGTAATGAGGTATTCTAGCAAGTACTCTGACATGCTTAAATTCTAGAGTGTGCCCATTTGTAAATGTATGCTCAGCTACGGCTGATTTTGTGATGCGTTTGTGTTTGAAATCGCCTTTGTGTTCTTGGAGTCTTAGACCAACGGAACGACCAGTCTGTCCAATGTAACTCGAGCCGCAAGAACAAGAAATGCGATATACGCCAGCGGTTTTTTAAACTCGACTTCACAAGGTGCAAGGCACATTAAGCAAGAAAATGCTGGGTGTTCATATACAAATACTACGCGGTCTAAGCCGAAATTCTATGCTAAGGAGAATAAATCAACACTCTTTACATGGAAAGGAACACAAACCAAAATAATGACGAAGACTTAGACGAAATAGAAATTGTCGAAGTACATGAGGAGCCTTCGGGAGTTAAAAAAAGCCCAATTTTTGTAAATATTATAAATAGTAGCAATAATCGTAGTTTTAGGTACATCGCTAATTTTGCCACCATTTTTGAGAATCGGAGGGAATATTTGTTAGAGGAAGAAGAGAAAAACGTAACGAACTCGTGTTTACCATTTATTAAGTAAAAAATCTTAGATCAAATATACGATGCGCTGGTTGATAGTGGGGCAATGGTTTCTTTGGTAAAGGAGGAAGTTATCAATAATCATATGGATAGTTTACAAAGCAATATCATAAAGTTAAACAAGATTGATTTACTGTCCGCACCGAGAAAGAAAATTTCAACTACTAATAAAGTATTGGCAATAACAGTTAACGTGAATGAAAGAGAATTTAATGTTCGATTTTATATCGTTTGTGTTAGGTGTGGATATCATTCAGCAAGTAGGTATAAAAATAGATGGAGAGCAAAGGTGCATCCAAATTAATGAAATGATCAAGCCTTGGTCCAGTAAGGGTAATGAGCTAAGAAATGATGGCCCAGCTGAGTATAAAAGCGGCAGCCGAAATAAATTGTTCCCCAGCAAAATGTGCGGGAGACGATGATAGAATTTGTTGCCGAGCCAATAGATCCGGAGACGAAGTTATTATTAATAATTATGCTATATTAGAAAGTATGTTGGATGATGGGCAGATCGGGAACGATTATCTACAGTATAAGGGCAGAATAATTGGGATCATTGAACAAAATAAAGATATTATAAATCAAGAAACCGGACAAGCAACGAAATATTGCCATAAGTTTGTTGTGGACGAATCAAAAAGTTTTAAATCAAAGTCATATCCGATACCATTTGCACAGCGCGAAAAGGTCAAACATGAGGTACAACAAATGTTAGAGGATGGAGTAATTGAACGATCGAAAACAAACTTCGTTAATCCAATGGTGGTGGTGAAAAAGGGAGATGGTAGTCTTAGGTTATGTTTAGATGCACGTAGGATTAATCAAATTACCAAACCCCAATATGAAAGTCCGCAAACAATTGATGCGTTATTAAGTCAAATTTGTGACAAGAAAGTTTTATCAAAATTAGATTTGAAAAATTCATTTTGGTTGATTCGATTACAAGAGGACTCGCGAAAGTATACGGGTTTCTGACGGGAAAATTTTTCAATTCAAGGTGGTCCCGTTTGGTTTGACGACATCATGTGCAGCGTTAGTAAGAGCTATGCAACAAATATTAAATAAATTTGATAACTTTTGCGTGCATTACGTAGACGACATTTTGGTATTTTCAGAAGATGTGGAGCAACATCTGAAACATTTAGAATTAATAATAAGCACTTTGAACGAAAACGGTTTGAAACTAAATTTGGCTAAGTGCCAATTCATGAAAACTAATGTAGCATATTTAGGCTATGAAATTAGCAATAATGGGGTCACAATCAGCGATGCAAGAATTGAAGAAATAAAGAATTTACCCCGTCCTAAAAAACTTAAAAACATTAAGAGGTTTACTTGGCCTGCTAAACTATTATAAAAGGTCCATAGAAAATTATTCCGATTTAACGTTGCCTCTGGTTGAATTTCTGAGGAAAAATACGAAATGGGTTTGGAATGAAGATAGGAAAAAGGCGTTCAACAACTTAAAACAAAAATATCGTGAAGTCTTGTTATTTAAATACCCTAATTTTAAAGAAGATTTTACACTAAGAACGGACGCATCAGATATGGCAGTAGCAGCAGAACTTATACAAGTACAGGAAGGAGTCGAAGTTCCAAGTTGTTTTATTTCACGCATATTGAAGGGGTACGAGTCAAGATACACAATCGCTGAGAAGGAGATGTTGGCTATTATATTTGCAATCAACTAGTTAAAATTCTATTTGACCGGAAACAAGTTTTATATTGAAACTGACAATGCAGCAATATCGTTTATGAAAAATAAAACGTTCCACAATAATAGATTGTACAGGTGGGCGTTGTACTTGCAACAGTACGATTTTGAGATCAGGCATAGGCCAGGAAACAAATATCGTAGCTGATTTTTTGAGTAGGAAGGACGCAGCGAAGAGTAGGAAGCAAAAACAATTTATCATAGGGATAGAGAAACTGTATCAACATGGGAGGTTTTCAAAAGAAGGGTAATTAGCAAAACAAGAGAATTTGGAATGGCAGCAAATACGAAATTTAGTACAAGAGAGTCCGGACCGAGAATACAAAAGTTTCAAGATTATAGAAGGATTATTGGTAAAATTATTGGGTGGTAAAGAGTTAATAGTTTTGTGTAGAGACGACGTAATCAAAGAAATTCATCAAACTTTTGGACATTGTGGAGGAAGAAAAACATGGCTCATATTTTGCAAATGTTTTTATACGAAGAACGATTTAAAATTTATCAAATTTATAATACCTTAATGCGGATGAAGAATTATGTCATCAGGAAATCTCAAGTAGTTCAATTATGCATCATCTGCATTTAGACCTGCCCGTCCCAATCGAATTGTATAAAACGTTATCCAACGCTATTGTGAATAATCTTGGGGGCAATAGTATCACCATGGCTTACATCTTTTGCAAGGGCTACTTTTTCTGTCCTGAAATATTAATCTATTTTTACAAAACAAATATCATCTCCTTAGATGTGTTTGATGATGAATCAATTCTAGCGTCATCCATCTCGGTTGCCCAAGTATCAATGCTCTCAAAGGCATTATTATGTTAATCAATAAATGCAAGGTATATCGGAATGCTCTACTCAGTAGCTTTTTCTATCAATGTAGTAGCTGTTTGTAAATAGTCGATAGTACAGAAATTCTCCTGAACCCCGCCTGCTCCACTGGTTGGAGGAGTACAGTTTTTTTATCAGTCGGTTTATTATAATTTTTTTATAATATTAACCAATACAAAAAGTTATTTCAGTATGGTGCCAAAAAAAAATATTGATAATCTTTTTTAAGTTGACTAACCTAACTGAAATTAATAGGTGATAATTTTTTGAGATTTACAGCCAGTCTTATAAAGGCTACTAATCTGACGTTAAGTTTAATTCGCTGTTAAAATAAACAAAAGCGCATCAACATTTGTTTACTAATGAATGAAATGTCATAAGCACTAACGTTTTGATGTGCTTTTGTTTGTTTTAACAGCGAATTAAAGTTAACGTCAGATTAGTGGCCTTTATAAGACTGGCTGTAAGTGTTGTTAATATGTTGGTGGCACTGTAAGTCTATGTCAAATTAGAGGTTAGCAGATTAGGTTTGCCGTCAGTTTTAGCACAGACTGACGCGACACCTAACCTAATAACCTCGAATTTGACATAGGCTTACAGTGCCATCAACATATTAACAACTTACTATGGATACATTTTTAATATCACTTGATACTTGATTTTTGGGTCATTTAAATTTAAATTTTACTTTTTATGGTTTTGTCGCTACTATTTGCTTGCCGAATCTACATTCTAGCCTTAATTCATGTCCGGCAAGTTTCTTATCGTGCACAGAACAACGTAATCAACCCTCGGGTACCGCTCCTGCAGATGAATACGTTGTTTCTGTGCACTCTAAAAAATTACCGGAAAGAGTTAATGTTCTTATGAGATTATAAGTGATAGTAGTATTATGGGTCCATAATTCTCTACATTTGGTTGTCTCCTTTTTGTGGAGAAGAATTATTTCGAATATATGGAGCAACGGTTTAAGAAATTCTTCAAAAGCTTTTCTTCCTATATTTAGCATATCTGAGGTTATTTGGTCTTCGCCGCAGGTTTTTTCCATTTATCATTGGTTGATGATGATCCTGCAGCTTGTAGTTCCCTATGGTTTATTTCCCTTTGTTGGTATTCGCTGTTATACTTATGTTTCCTTCCTTCTTCTGCTGGGTCTAGTTTAAGAACAATATCAAGCAAATAATGGTCGTTAAAAGGCTCTGGTCATTTCTTCGCTCTTACGTTTGAATACTCTTAGAAAATTCTAATTTTCAACTAACATATAATCTGTTATACACTTCTCGTTCTTTAGCGAATTTATATAATATTATGACTAAAGAATGTGTCTATCGTGCATAATTACATTATTCTGATCCCATTGTCATCTCTGGTTACTTATCCCTGCTTTCCAATGAATCCCCATCATTCCCTAGCAAACTTTGTATACATATCTTTCCCTTAATTCAATATCACTTGTAGTTCATCCCAAAACTTATCTTTTTGTCCCACCTTCCCGTCTTAATTTGCGCCATAGACTGTTATCACAGTCAATGGATCTAAATGATTAAAATGAAAATTGTGGGAAAGCTAGTAGAACACTACAAAAATTAGAACAGCTGAAAGGCTGTGTAAGACGATTTTACACAGTATGGGTTCAAAAATTTACGATAAAACAGTAATATCCTACAATTTCACAACTATATATTCAGTGTTATTTTTCTGCAATAAATTATTTTTTGATTAATTGTTACAGTTAGAATTTTACTTCATAAAATTCAGAAAGTTAAAAATGTCATATTTTGAATTCTCAACAGTCCTAAAAACGCTAAAATGGGATGGGTTATACATACGTTTTTTGTCGCTTGAGAAACTGTATCTCAAGTGAGTTTAGTTTTAAATATTATTTAGAGAAATTAAATAGAAGAAATAATGGATATCGAAATATTTTAAGTACTTTTTATATGAGAGAGTGTTTAAAGTACTGCAATTAAACTGGTTACGCTACTTTACAGTGTTTTCTGATTGTTTTTTTACCATTTTATATCATATGCTTTTCCCTCTTTTCAACATTTGTCAATATTGACAAGAGTGAATTACATATGACAAACACAACTGATATATGGTGAAAAGCGATCGGAAAACACTGTATTCAAGAGAAAGTAGTCTAAACACACATAAAAACGTTTAGTAAAAACTGTAACATAGACCAGAAGTATATAGGTGTCAAGGTAGATATTTTGAATTATTAATTGGCGTTTGAGAGTATATTTTGGAATACCTTTTGGAACCACACCCCAAAAGTCCCACGCCGTCCCAAATGGGATTCTCGAGAAACCTTGTGAAACCTGGAATTTTTCTAGTAGTAGAGTCGAAATAGAACCAAATGTGGCATAATAAAGGAAAAAGTGGCGACCAATGACATGTATAAATAAAAAGGTTTCCAACTAGATTACGATCTAACATATTACGCGAGTGACTTTTACCTAAGCATTTTTTTTGCATTTTTCAAGAAGGTGGAATGCAGAACAAGTAAGTGCCTTTAGTACTCAAAAAATATACTTTTTTCAGCGTCGTAATAAAATCATCAGTTTTAATACCAAATCTGTCATTAAGCTGACGTTTATCTTTATCTTGCTATGCAACACTTTTAGTTCCTAGGATTAATAGTTATTTATGGTACAACTGAATAAAAATGCGTTTTATCCATAATGGGAAAACTTGAGCTTATAAAGCAAAGCCTTTATTCTTTATTCGCGTGTGGCATATAACAGTTTTTTTTAATAACTACATTTAATTATATAATTAAGTTTTAAAATTGAATAATAGTATATTATGTAACAAGTTTTATAAACGTCACTTTAGTCACAAGTTTTTTTAGGCACGAGCGGAGCGTAGCTCAGCGAGTGTTTAATAAACGAGTGTCTAGACGAGTTTATATAATGTATTACATGCTATACTTTTTCCACGACCGCAAATTTAGAGAATATAACATCATTATTTCATTCAGATTTTTAATATTAGGTTACGTCAAATTATGCTGGACATACGCCAATGTTGACTTTTGAAAACTAACTTGATTTTAGTTTTGGCTGTAGCTAATGAAGCAAATACTGTTTGAACCTAATAAGTTCACCCCGTGACTAAAACATCGTTGCTAACTTCAGCCCGTGACTAAGAGGCTCTTTAGTCACAGGTTATGAAGGCATGATTAAAAGGTCACTTAGCGACGTGTATGTTAGTACGTTAAATGCCATTTTAGTTTTTTTTAATAAACTCCAATTTGCATACAATGTGCTCTTGCCGGGCAATAAGTAATATATAATGTTTTCAGGGAATATGACAGCGTAAGCTGCCTTACAAGAGTCTTGCGGGGATGGGTTCCATTGATCCCTCTCCATATAACGTACATTACTATCTAAAAAGTATAGTAAAGATGTATCAGAATATGCAAGAGTACAACTACACAAGTTTATACAAGTTTAGACGATATTTAGTCAAAACGCGTTGGCAGGTCATATGGTTTGAACTTTTTCAGTCTTCTAGATTCTTCTTCTGCTAGCATTAAAATGTGCACAAGTTCGAGGGGGATGAGCACTCAGCCTGTCTTTGTAATTTTTGGAATAGTTTTGAATATCACTTTTTACTGTCTGAGTACAAAGAGCACTTAGTAGCACTCCATTGGACACATATCAAGGAGCATTTACGATGGCACGAAGCATTTTGGAATCGTTCTAAGATCTTAACGTTGGATTTGCACGTAGTTCCCCATAGTGATATTCCATAAGTCCATATGGGTTTAAGGGCGACTTTATACTCTAGAAGTTTATTACTCAGTGATAGCTTCGAGCTTCTTCCTATTAGCCAGTATAGTTTACAAAGTTTGAGCCCTAGTTGCTTACGCTTGCAGAAGATATGGCTTCTCCATGTCAGCCTTCGGTCTAAGTGTAGTCCAAGGTACTTAACGGATTCACCGTGCTTAATCTATTGACAATTGAGAGTTACTGTTGGGCAATTATTCCTTTTCATCGTAAAAGTTATGTGATGCGATTTGGCTTCGTTAATTTGCTTTTTCATTTCGTATATGAGATACTAACACTGCTATATCATCAGAAAAACTAGCTATTGTGGTTCGCCTTGATGTCGAAAAATCAGCTGTGTACAGCAGATAAAGTAGGGGTCCCAGTACACTGCGTTGCGGGACTCCAGAGTGATCAGATTTAGGTCAGTGGTTTCATCTTTATACTTAATAAAGAATTGTCTATCAGACAGGTAGGATTTGATGATGAGGTATATTTGAGGAGGAAGAGAGATTTTTACTTTGCAGAATAGTTCTTGATATCAAACTTATCGAAGGCTTGCGAGGAATCTAAGAAAACAGCGGAGCAATATCTGCTGCTTCGAGATCGTTAAATATCTTAATGACTATCTGATGAACTTGCTCAGTTGTTCCATGCTGGTTACGAAATACAAATTGGTGGTTTGGTACTAACTCTTGCTCGTCCAGAATCGGCTGAGTTCTTAGCAATAATAGTTTTTCCAGGATTTTAGATAGTATGGGAAAAAGACTATAAGATGTGACCTCTCCAGGGGGTTTACTTGATTTGGGGACCATTACTAGCTGGGCTGTTTTCCGTATGCTAGGATAGTATCCTATTCTTAGGATAGAATTATATATTTGTGTAAGACAGCGTATTGCTTTCTCAGACAGTTGTTTGTTATTAAGTCATATCCCGGAGCTTTTTTACGATTACCGTTATTATCTATTATTTTCTGTACTTCGTTAATTGTAAATACTAGTTTACGCGGTAAATGCATTTGGAAGGGAGATTCTAGAAAGTTGAGGATTTCTTTATCTTTTTCCGGACATTGAGATGGATGCGGGTTGAAGACATTTAGCAGCACACTATATACCAAGAATATTAGTTACTAATGTCTATGGGATAAATTAATGTAACACTTTCAAATATTGGCCATATACAGTGTGTCCAGGATTGATATTACAAGAGGTGAGATGGACTAAAAATTGTTGAATTTTATTTGAGGTTCTGGGATTCGGTTCTGCTTGGTTGGAAAAGAATTTTAAAAATACTTTCAGTTCTTGAAAAACAAGTAGGCCTTGACAGGGAAGCGAAAACTGTTTTATTTTCAGGTAAACTACCCTTTGTGTTCATAATATGGCAAAATTTTATTAAGGGAAGTTGTTTAGAATGATAAGTTTTGGCCCTATACAAAATTTCAGAAATATCTGTTGATCTAGATTAAACCGTTATTTTTTGATTAAACAAATTGAATTTATTAAAATGACAGTTCAATATAAGTCAACAGATCTTTCTGAAATTGTGTAGAGGGTCATACTCTATCATTCTGAACAACTTTTCTTAATGCAATCTTTCCGTATCATGAACAGAAAGGGTAGTTTACCTGAAAATAAAATACCATTTTCTAAAAAATAACGAGTTTTTCTAAATCGACAGATCTTTCTAAAATTTCGTATAGAGCTGTAGTTTATCATTGTAAACAACTTTTTGTAATAAAATTTTGCCGTATCATGACCAAAAAGGGTAGTTTACCTGAAAATAAGATAGTTTTCGCTTCCCTGTTAAGGCCTACTTGTGTTTTAAAAACTGAAAATATTCTTAAAATTCTTTTCAGACCAAGCAGGACCGAATCCCAGAACCTTGAAGTATTATTCAAAAAAATTTTAGTCCATCTCACCTCTTGTAACATCAATCCTGGACACACTGTGTTTAAAAATACATCAATACTATATCTGTTGCCGATCTTTCCTAGATGTTAGTAGCAGATATCTGCTGAATATATCTTACAAATATCCCTCAGATATTTTTGAAGGATGTATTCACTATATTAGCAATCGGTATTCGCCAGATATGGGTTGCGTACATCTGCTGGAGATATCATGCAAATATCCGCACTACATTGGCAACCAATATTCTCTACATGTTAACCGCGCACATCTTCTGAATATATCTCACCATTATCCGCTTAATATTTGTAAAATGTGTATACACAATATTAGCAAGGAATATTCTCTAGGTGCCAGTCGCATAGATCTCCTACATATATCTTACAAATATCGGTAATTTATCTATAATAAGATGTACACCGTATATTGCCAAACCATTTATACTGAGTGTCTCGCGCGATTTTATTCATCTCGCTCGCTATTGCGAAATTGATAACAGTAAGAGAAATGAGATTGGTTAAATTAGACAAGTTGAATAATTTAGGCTTTTTCAGATGCTGTTTACTGATTCATAATTTGCTGGGTACTCCTGAAATATCTTGAAAACAACTGAAAATCATTTATTTCTTCAAATATTCCAATATTTAAAGAATATGTGTGAGGCTACCTATACATTTAATTCTCTGAATCGGGTTCTTATAAACATGTTTTTTAATGTTTGAAGAAAACAAAAAACCCAATACAACTAACGTTTTCATTTCTTATCATTATCAAAATACCCCAGTAGTGAGCTAGGTAAAAAGAATCGATCGATATCCAATAGTTATTACTTTGATTTATTTGACTTGTCTGAAACAGAATATCGAAACAACATGCTTTGTTAAATATCCTGTATCCATATCAACTATATGTTTTTTATTACGTGCGTTGTTCAGTTGGTATTAAAAAAACTGGCGTTAATACTATTTGCTTTTTACATAACACGGTTTATTATATTATGTAGGTATAATAAATATAATAACATTATATTCTTCATTAAAATTGTTACACATATTGTCAACATTATTAATTTTTTTGTACATATATATATTACATTGCAGTTTGCCTTAATCTTCTATCTTTGGAAAATGCTAAATATAGAGCTACGGATTTTCGAATTTCCACATCAGTAGCAGCGGGGTATCTTTGCCTACTAGCATCTGAAAAAAATACATAATATGCATTAATTTGAAGTTTACTTGGTTCATTTTACAATAATTATAAACTTTTCCACATACACCAACCATTGTGTTACTATAATATAATATCAAATAAAACAAGCAATGAAAATTAATTACAAAATGGAAAAGTTAATGTTGCCTAAGAAGCAGTGGCAAGTTACAAAATTTAATTATAAAATCAAATAGGCTTGGTTTCTGGAGCCATTAACCACAGACCGGGTTGTTTCCAAATTACCGACGAAAAATGGGTGTAAGTACTGATTATGCAGAAAAAAAAGGGAAAATATACCTAGTTCCGGAAATGTGTTCTTAGGAGTGACGCCTTCTGACTCAACGGTTAGCGGACAATTATACTACCCATTTAACATTTTATATTTATTTGTTTGAATAAGTGCGCCGTAGTGTCTTATATGGAAGGTTATCTACATTAATCTGTCCTAAAAATCACGTTTTTCATAGAAATAACTCTTGTTGCTAGTCGTTATAGTTACAAGATCGTCTGGGTGTTTTACTAAGAGGTGAAAATAATTTTGGGGGTATGTTCTACAAATCACAGCAACAAAAAAGTTCCAATAAACATAAATTTAGAATTTTCTGGCTTAATGCCTCTAACAGGTGGAATAATTCTAACAATTAAGATCTTCCGGATGTTGCAATTCATTCAAAACTATATCTATAGAATCTTTTCTTTTTTTTCGCATACCAATAATCACTGCAAAAAGAGTTAGACTGAAAAAGGGCAACTCTTTCTTTTTCTTCAGGCCAGAATAAAACGTTGCCGCTTTTGCTGTTAACAGGTTTCCCATTTGCAAGTAGATCGACTTGTGTGTTGTTTCACCACCTACTAGGTATAACAGCCGAGTCTGAAACACAAATAAGAAATATAACTGTAAAGTTCTTCGCGCATAAACGACTTTTAGCACGCGTTGCATACAATATTTTATCTACGACCTTAATTTTACCGTTATTAATCCATAAATATCTATTTAAGAAAGGTTCGCATATGCGACACTTTTAATTTATGTCATAATGAACAGTAGCCTACGCCGCGCGGGCGATTGTTTGGCCACTCCCGTGCCGTCAAGGTGAGTTACGAAATGTAATTATTGATACTCCACATATGACTGTATTCATTACCTAACGCTTTAATTATTTTAAAAACGCTTTACCTGTAACGCAAGAAGCAACTAGAATAGCTTTACAACTTCACTTGCAGTTCGAAATTGTAGTTTTATAACCTCACTTCACTTTTAGCCCATGTGCTAAAAGTAAACAGCTGATTTCTTTAAACACGGTAAACTATACAACGTCACTTTTAGTGAAACAAGCTAGCCCTAAAAGGCTTACTTTTAGTAGTGGTCGTAGATAAAGACTATTTACCATTATTAAATGTTCTTATTTTTCTTCATACCATTTGTTACTTTATTTATTCAGTCTGCTTATTAAAATTCGTATATTTTTCGTTTCTTTAATTTTACTTTATCACACCCTTTAATACACCTTCCAGAAAGTAAATACCATTATAAAAAAGGGTTTTTATTGCCTATTCAAATATGCTTTTACTCAAAACGGGTTAGAAATTCGAAAAAATGGGCTATTTTAAAAATATTATTTTCGCTAGCAATAATAATTTATACCAAATTTCTATATGATATATTTTATTATAACATTTTATAATTGACTATTTCAGATAATAATTTGAGTTTGGCTTTCACTTTAGTTATTCCGGTTGTCAGATAATGCAAATTAAAATCTAAGTTCTGATGTTATCAAACAACTATCCCAACTAAATCAACTTATATGCTCGCACCTTTTTAGTAAACTATTCACAATTTAACAGTCTTTGTATCTAATGTATCATTCATTAAACAATTCTCAAATGTTTATGTTGTACTTTTAATGTATAAATCCCCCCTTGTACTTTTTAACTGCTAATTAATATTTTCAAAATAATTTCCTACCTAGAAATACTCTTATAGATAACTACCAGTCTCAAGAAACTACCACTACAATACCTTTCTGTTTGTTCGAACATAGATTTGCAGGGGGTGTTGAGTAATTTTCTTGGGTCTAGGACATATCGCCGAATGGACAAAACGCCGAATATTTCCCAAATCGCCGAATTCGTTAGCGTGGACAAAACGCCGAGGGTGCCCAAAACGCCGAATGCTGCCGGTGGACAGATCGTCGAAAATGGACAAATCGCCGAATTAGTTGCCGTGGACAAAACGCCGAAAACGCCCAAAACGCCGAATTCTCTCGGTGGACATATCGCCGAAAATGGACAAATCGCCGAACCGTGTAAAATGACGCCACATTGATCGCAAAGTTAGCGTCGCTCGAGTTTGTTCAAAACGCCGGTTTGAGTCGGTGGACAGATCGCCGAAAATGGACAAATCGCCGAATTAGTTAGCTTGGACAAAACGCCGAAAATTCCCAAAACGCCGAATGCTGTCGGTGGACATATCGC
Source organism: Agriotes lineatus (assembly GCA_940337035.1). Classification (NCBI taxonomy): domain Eukaryota; kingdom Metazoa; phylum Arthropoda; class Insecta; order Coleoptera; family Elateridae; genus Agriotes; species Agriotes lineatus. Next base: position 58,219 of record CALNHX010007676.1, on the reverse strand, counting down.
CGAAAATGGACAAATCGCCGAATTAGTTATCGTGAACAAAACGCCGAAAATGCCCAAAACGCCGAATTCTGTCTGTGGACATATCGCCGAAAATGCCCAAAAGCCGAATTAGTTGACTTGGACAAAAAGCCCGAAAAATCCCAAATCACGTAATCCTGTGGTGGAAATATAGGCCAGTCAAATTGTCGAAAACACCTTTTTTTGACAAAAATACTACCTTAAAAGTGAGCATGTAGTTTTATAGAACAAATCACGGAGAATTCAATGAACTAAAAAGTAACAGCTGAATAAGTGGAGAAGTGATTCAAAATTGCGCTCAAATTAATGAAAAAACAGTTTTTTGCATATAAAAGAGCAAAAGAGCGATGAATATTTTCCAAAGAAAACAAGCTTATGTAGTTTAAAAAAACAAATAAATTAAGCTGTCGATGGTAAAAATCGATTCATTAGAAAAAAAGTTATCTGTAAAAAACCGCTAAATATGACCGATTTTTCAATTGTTCTTAACTTTAAAAAAACCTATATAACGTTGAAATTGTCATAAAGCATAGCACTTGAGGAGCAGAAACCGCACGATTTTAAAATTTGCAAAAATGTTGATTACTTTTTGAAAAAATCATTTTTTTCGAAAAAAATACGTTTTCGCAGAAATTGATTTACACAGCTTGCAGAAGTCGTACAGCAATCAGCATAAGCTTATTTTATTCCTTAAGAGTTATACTACCACACACACTATCAGCGCAATTTTTTTTGCACTTGAAAATATGTGCAAATTTAATTTGAAGAGTGATCTTTTTTTTAGGCGCACAAAATGTTGAATATTTTTGACAATTTTAATTGTACCCAAGTTACATAAGTACCATTCGATAGCTGCCAATTTTCTCCAAAATTAAAAAAAGATTACAGTAAGACCAATAGAAGCCGAAGAATTTTTCTTTTTTAAATTGCTGCACATTCAGTTATTAATATTAGCGGCTGAAATTTGTACACACTTTAGCTGAAGACTTCTAGTATAATATAAAAATTATTTCGCAATTATTGACCGTGTATTATTATTTATTGCGAAGCGGTTTACATTTTAGGTGTCGCAAAATGCATGTTCCGTTCAGAGCGAGTAAACGCCGAGTGGAGCGGCCTACTCCGAGTTTCTCCCTACAACGCTTAACGCTACGCGCCACGGCACCGCTCTGAACGAACATGCATTTTGCGACGCCTAATGTAAACCGCTTCACAATAAATAATACACGGTCAATAATTGCGAAATAATTTTTATATTATACTAGAAGTCTTCAGCTAAAGTGTGTACAAATTTCAGCCGCTAATATTAATAACTGAATGTGCAGTAATTTAAAAAAGAAAAATTCTTCGGCTTCTATGGGTCGTACTGTAATCTTTTTTTAATTTTGTAGAAAATTGGCAGCTATCGAATGGTGCTTATGTAATTTCGGTACAATTAAAATTGACAAAAATATTCAACATTTTGTGCGCTTATAAAAAAGATCACTCTTCAAATTAAATTTGCACATATTTTCAAGTGCAAAAAAATTTGCGCTAATACTGTGTGTGGTAGTATAACTCTTAAGGAACAAAATAAGCCTATGCCGATTGCTGTATGCCTTCTGCAAACTGAGTAAATCAATTTCTGCGAAAACGTATTTTTTTGGAAAAAAATGATTTATGCAAAAAGTAATCAACATTTTTGCAAATTTTAAAATCGCGCGTTTTCTATTCATCGAGTACTATGCGTTCTAAAAATTTCAACGTTATATATATATTTGGCAGTAGGAGAAAATGACGTGACTGACTTGGAAGTCGAAAATGAAACATTAAAAGGTTGTAGGGCATTCAAATATCTTGGGGTAACATTCTCATCAAATGGAAAGAGTGCAGAAGAAATTAAAAATAAAATTGGGCAAGGTAAACGAACTATTCGACAACTAAACTCTGTCTTGTGGAGCAACAAAATAACCAAAAAAACTAAACATATGATATTTCACTCTATAGTAGAAAGTATAACAACTTACGGGTCAGAAGTTTGGGAGCTGAACAAACGAGAGAAAGACAAGCTTCTTGCACTCGAGATGGATTATTGGAGAAGAAGTAGTGGCACATCAATGCTCGAACATATCAGAAACGAAGTAATTCGACAAACCATGGAAGTGGAGAAGACTATCCTGGATACAATCGAGACCAAGCGTTTACTTTGGTATGGGCATCTCGAAAGGATGGAGGAAACCAGGTGGCCGAAGAAAATATGGAAATGGACTCCCCAAGAAAGAAGAAAAAGGGGCAGACCACCAAGATCTTGGAAGGAAGATGTCCATGAAGCGATGGCTGCCAGAGGTCTTCAACAGGGAGATTGGCTAGATAGAAAACGTTGGAAGTCGAGAAGCGAGAAACGGCGAGAGCCGTAAAAGACTCGCATATATATATATATATATTTTTTTTTTAAAAGTTAAGAACAATAGAAGTATCGGTCATTTTTAGCGGTTTTTCAGCGATAACTTTTTTTCTAATGAATCGATTTTGACCATCGACAGCTTAGTTTATTTGCTTTTTTAAACTACATAAGCCTGTTTTTTTTTTGGAAAAAAATCATCGCTCTTTTGCTCTTTTATATGCAAAAAACCGTTTTTTTCATTACTTTGACTGCAATTTTGAATCACTTCTCCACTGATTTAGCTGTTACTTTTTAGTTCATTCAATTCTACGTGATTTGTTCTATAAAACTACGTGCTCACTTTTCAGGTAGTATTTTTGTCAAGTAAATATCTAATTTGACTGGCCTAATAGTAAAAATTAAGGTTGTGGAATATTTATTTACGGCCAAACCAATCACGAGAATTGTTTTGAAGTTGTTAAGTTTTGTTGTAATTATTTTTAAATTACAACAATAATAAATTTAGCCAGCAATTGCTGCCAGCATAAATAACACACCGATAATCCAATAGTGGATGTTCTAACTAAAGGGTGTCAAATTTAGAGTGATCCCACTTGAATCGTTTATTACAAAAAAATTTAAAATCAAGTTGCAATGATTGCAACTATACAATGTTTTGTCATATCTCAAATTTTGTTAGATATGGAGCGCTGGCCGACTGCTCAAAGAGTATTCTATGTAGAACACGTTTTAAGAGCTGCTTCAATTATTCAAACACAGCGACAGTACCGGCAAGGATTTAATGTTGCAGTTACTCCATCTCGCAAGACAATTAGAAGATGAGCCACAAAATATCGCCATAGGGGATCAGTTGAAGATTTTAAATCTTTGGAGAAGGTAAAGCGAATAAGAACGGACGGGAGTATCTTACAAGTTAGAAATTCAATTGAAGAAAATTCTAATGTATTCTTGCGTCGCTTATCCCAACAAATAGGAATTTTACACGAGTCCATAAGAACAATATTAAAGAAAGATTTACAGTTTCGTCTCTATAAGTGGAAGAAAACTCAAAAACTTCTTCCGATACACATTTAGAATTCTGTCTCTGGATTTTTGATGGAGGGGCTGATAACATTATTATGAGCGACGAATCACATTTTCAACTCCATGGTGAGAGAAATAAGCAGAATTTACGTTATTGGTCTGCTGAAAATCCGGACGTTATATTCGAACAAGAGCTGGATTCTCAAAAGGTAACTGTCTGGTGCGGCATCTGCTCAGCTGGAATCTTGGGCCCATATTTTTTTAGAATTTCAAATTAAAATTCCAGTAGTCGTTAACAGTGAACGATATGTGGCAATGTTGCAAACGTTTTTAGTGGATGCCATCAATCAACTCCAGTTACCACTAGATGCTACATGATTTCAACAAGACGGTGCAAGGCCTCATGTATCAAATTTATCTATGGGAATTCTGCGAGTGATGTTTCCGGGTCGTCTGATATCTCAACGTGAAGATCAGTCGTGGCCTGCCAGCTCTCCTGATTTATGGACTCCAGATTACTTTTTGTGGAGCTATGTTAAATCAAAAGTGTACCAGAGCCGACCTGAAACTCTGGAAGACTTAAAAAATAACATAGGGCAAGTTATTGCTGAGATTCCGGCTGAAATGTGTTAGCGTGTAATGGGCTCATTATTGCATCGCACGTTCACGCAATGGAGGTCATGTGGTCCTTTTATGTTTTCAAGTTCAAAATAAATAAGAATAAAACTTGAATGTCCATTCTTTAATTTCCAACAAAGAAAAACGTCTAATGTATTCCAGGTTCTTTTTATTACCTGTTAAAATGGGGTCACTCTAAATATCTCGTGCGTATTTTTGTGATTCAGTATTAGGGCTGGTCTCATTTTGATCCTTATGCTGGAATCCACGACTGGGATGACGGAAGGGCAATTTGGGGATAAAGTGTTATTTTAAAATACAAATAAAATAAGTATGTTTTACAAACCAAAATATCTATTTACATGATCTATGTCGCTCATATACAGTGACCATCAAAAAGTCGGCATCAAACGGGAAACATCTTTATTTTTGATTTTTCAAAAACTTTTTATGGCAATAATTTGTGCTTCTGTGAAAACGTATTTCTCTCCTATCAGATATACCGATTTATTTTTACATAGTTAGAAAATGGCGTTTTTAAAAATGTCAAAATCCAAAAAGTGCTATTTTTCGGAAATTAAGTAAGATTTCAATGATATTTTGTAGCGTGTGTTAGTTTGAGCTAACTTTAACTTTCGCAAAAAATAATTTTTAATGAGATGTTTCTTTATCCAGTGTTCTCAACATTTATTATTTTTTCTTCAAAATTTCGAGCCATAATATTGTATTTAGATAGAAAAGCACATTTTAAATAAATTTGCTGTAATTTCTATCTTGGCTAGTATATGCAATTGTTGCAATTATTTTTCAAAAAATCTAAAATTTGACGGATAACGGAAGTCACGTGACAACTTTTGTTTGGTTCACTTGTAATGTTTTTCAACAACCTCCGATCGCCAGGGTCTTAATTTTTCAAAAGCTTTAATAAAACTGTTTCCCATTTAATGCCAACTGTTTGGCGATCACTGTGTATACTGCAAGTTATAATTTAATAAAATTAAGTGATAATCAACCCTCATTGAATAGAAAATGGCGGACTTTATTATTTTTTAATTAAAAAAACTAAACATGATCTTGTTGGGTATCAAATTAAAGGTAATCGATTATACAAAACAAATAGCAAACTTAAAAAATGTTTAAGTGCAATAAAAAAGTAATTAAGGTAGTGGCCGTATTTATGAACCAGTGTGCTTAAATGTCTACAATATTTCCGGAAACACTCTACCCACTGTTTCGATCCAAAGGGTGCTAAATCAATAAGATTATCTATGATTGTTGATGTTCCGTCATCAAATAAGATAATTTCTCTAACAGAAGCGGTAACGTAAGACATAATATGGTTACTAGGCGGAATAGCTAATTTAAGTCAGACTTATATATCCAATCAAAAAATGCAATTAACTATGTCTGTCCACGATTCCATGTTATGTGAGAGCAAACACAAAACACACATATCTGTTTTGCCACTATTTTCTGCATCACCAACTAAAACTTTGTACTGCCGTTGGAAAAAGTTAATTACAATATCAGGAATCCTGGAAAAGTCCTTATATTTGCCGGCTTGCTGTTGTTTGCCGACGCGGGTTTTTTTATGATGATCCTGTCCTCGAACCTTTATTAGCCTGCCCCCGCTTCATAGAAATTATGGTTTAGCAATTGTTCTAAATTCGTGATTTTAATTATAGGTCTGTCGGTCTAATTCTGCTTGGCCGCGGTATGAATTTGGATTTTGTTTTTCTTAAAAACGAGCGCGTTTGGTGATTTTTGCGGTTTGGATTTCTCCTTTCCTTCCGCCTGTTGGCTGACATTTTTCTGTTTCTAAAAAGTCCTTACACGGGGTAAATCCGTGCAGCGACGCATGAATAGAGGTTTGTTTGTTTACCTGACTTTAAATGCTTATTGCTTCTTAACGGTCGCTTTACCCCGGGCTGTCGTGTTACATCCGCGCTGCCGAAACACGATGTTGCGTCGGAAGCCTCAACGGTCGCCATCTTGCAAACCGATGCTCGCCGATAGCGCCCCCACCAGCCACCTCGCTGGCGCTCGGAGCTCGGCCAATCAGGAGCCAGAATGCTCCCCACCCGCAAGCTTCGTCAGCGATTGGGACTCCGACCAACCAGGAGTGCGAGCACAGACCCCCACTGCTCCCACCACTACGCGTCGTCTACCGTTTTTGGCTTTATAAGGAGAAACGAGAGGTTGAGAAGGCACTTGTTCTTGGAGGGTTAGAAGGATTGATCCCTCCGAGACTAGTCAGGCTTGTTCTTAGAGGGTTAGATGGATAGATCCCTCTAAGACAAGTCAGGGGTTTGAGACATCGCCCCCAGCTCGCCCAGCACCGGAGTTCCCTCTGGCTGGTATCTGCGACCACGACGCGCCCGCGGCCGTGCGCATCCGACTGGCAGGCGTTGCTCTCAACCGGGACCACGGCGAAGACCTCCTTAGTTAAGTTACCAAGTAAGTTATTTTAAGTTCTAGAGTAAGTAGTAATTATTTGTATTTCTGTATTTGTATGTTTATTCTTGTGTGTGCTATTTCTCTGTATACTTTTGTGTGATGTATATGTAATAAACTTAGTAATCACACACTTTGTGACTTCTTCGTTAAACTGTGCACCAGTGCGGAGTGAAATTAAGCCACCCCCACGCCCCAGTGTAACAGTCGAGGCGTTTTATTGTCGGTTTTCCAGGATTTTTATAATCCGTCTGCCTTGGCCGATTTGTTAATTTAGCAATTTCTTTGCCGACAAAAATAACCATCATTTTTAAGGCGGACTGGACTCGGCGAAGCGTTTTAGCACATATGTGCATTGCTTTTGTTTGGAAAACCGGCTCGTATCAGATCTAAATTTCAGAATTCAGAGCCGAATATATTTGAAACTAATTTAACGGTGTATCTTATCGTAGTTATTAAAAATTACGAAAGTCAAAATGTCAAATTCAAATATTTAACACAGGTTGTCATTGCTATTTGAAATTACAAAACCGCAGTTCAAATCGCACTTATGTAATATGGTTGCAGACAGTTTATTGGTAAGTATTAAATGAAATCAAGATTGGCTTTGAAAAAATTAAGCCATGTGCTGTATTACTTCTAATGTTTTTAATTTAAATATGACAGTTATGATAATAGTAGAAGGGTTGTTTAAATTACTTATGTTTAATCAAGAACAAAAAGTGTTTGTAATCGAAATGATTGATGCAGCAGATGTAATGTTGCTTTAAGTGTTGGGTTTTATGTTAATTTTCAAATAAAATTTTTATATGACATTCGGTGACTGAAACTTGTATAAGTATGTATCATGTTTGTATTAGGTGTGTATATTCTCTATATGTCAGAAGTTGGTAGTAGTTGGAAGTAAATGTGCTGTATTTTTCATGGTTAGTGTAGCAATAACTGCCTGAACTTCTTTTTAATTAAAATATTTCCTAATTTTGTACATGTAGCATGTTTATTATCATATTATCATTTAATTTTTATACTGTATCACTCCTTGGTACAGCTGTTACATTTTCGTTATTTAAAATTGCAATGAAGAGTTTTTGCGTTAATAAATATTCAGTTATAACTTATAACCTGCTTATTTGACTTTGACAATTAATATTAATCTGTCATTTTGACTTTAGTAATTTTTAATATGTAGGTGTTACCTGTACCGTTTGTAGTCCACTGTTAATAAAGTATCTTCAGAAATGATCGAACGTTTTTTACTGTCATGGTTATACAACGTATGAATAAAATGTTGGTGGCACTGTAAGGCTATGTCAAATTCGAGATTAGCAGGTTAGGTTTTGCGTCAGTTTTGACACAGACTGACGCAAAACCTAACCTGATAAACTCGAATTTGACATACACTTACAGTGCCACCAACATATTATTCATACGTTGTAGAACCATGATCATTCAAAAACGTTCGATCATTTCTGAAGACACTGTAGTTATTTAACAAACAAGTATGTGAATGAGAGCGATTAATAATCGAGACATTTTAATTGTAAAGATTATTAATCGCCGATTAACACACGAGTTAGTTACAATATTTTTTCGTTGATCGTATCTTGTCGTATCTCGTAATTTGAAGGAAATCTATATTTATTCCATGAAAAGAATTTGACACTCAAAGTTCTGACATTAATGGTATCTATCTTTGATTACCTATACCAAAATCGCCTATTAATAAAAAGTCATTCATTAATAGGGGTTATTAATAAAAGATGTTTAAAAATCGTTCATTAATAAAAATCTTTCATTAATAAGGGTCATTATATGGCGATTTTTTACACATTAATGAAACCTATAAATAAACGATCAATGGAAAAAATAGTCACAATAACACGGCCATTGGCCCAGGTAACAGCGTGTTATTGTGTTAACCAATTAGTAAAAACTAATTCTGTGATTTCAACCCAACATGCCTTTTGCGGGAGAACAATGCTAACACTAAAATTCCGACGGAAAGCCCAATGGGTGGAAATCCAGAAATCGTCATAAGACACCTGGGACTCCCTGTCAATTACAAGAATTAGCAGATTATTTTACTAAGCGGACCCAAACTTATTTTAGTGAACAGGCTCTGCAAGTTACAAAAAAAATATTTGAATAATTTGACATTGTTCCTTGAAGATTTCATACGTCGCGTCGTCAAGAACTCTTTTGTAAACGCAGTAAATAACATAGGCAAAGTTGTGGTATGAGCTGTACACGTTTTCCTTCTAATAAATGTAGAAAAAGACCACTCCTAATATTTTAGTTAACTTTTTCCAACTGCTTCAATACAGAGTAGGTACTGAACAAAAGTTTCAGTTGGTGGTGCAGGAAATAATGGCAACAGATATGTGTGTTTTATGTTTGCTATTATATACCATGGAACTGTGGACAGAGTTAATAGCACTTGATTGGATATATAAGTTTGACTTAAATTAGCCATTCCACGTAGCAACCATATTGTGTTTTACGTTACAGCTTCTGTTAGAGAACGCGTCTTATTTGATGACGGAACATCAACAGTCATAGTTGAACTTTTTTTTTAGCACCTTATGGAAGGAAACAGCACGGTGGATAGATTATTTCCGGAAATATTTCAAACATTTAAGCATACTGGGCCATAAATACCGCCACTACCTTAATCATTTTTTATGGCATTTAAACATTTAGTAAGTTTGCTATTTGTTTGTATAATCGATTACCACAATTTTGTATTCAATGACGGTTAATTATCACTTTATTTTATTAGATCATAACTTGCAGTATATACAGTGGTCGCCAAACAGTTGGAATCAAATGGGAAACATTATTATTTACAGGTGTTTGGAAAACCCTGGCAATCGGAGGTGGTTGAAAAATATTCCAATTAGGCCAACAAAAGTTGTTACGTGACAGTCCGTTATCTGCCAAATTTTATATTTTTTGAGAAAAATACATTTGTTAGCCAAGATAGAGAAAAAAAATTACAAGAAAAATTTGTTTAAAATGCGATTTTCTATCGAAATACAAAATTCTGGCTGAAAATTTTAAAGAAAATATAATAAATTTTTAGAACATGTAAACTGGATATAGCATATTAGCAAATGAAAACGAAATGAAGCTTGGCGTAGAAAAAATTAAGTCACGTGCTCTATTACTTCTGATGTTTTTAATTCAAATATAGCAGTTATTATAGTAGTAGAATTTTGAATTAAGCATGTTTAATCAATAAACATTTTTAAGAGTTCTAATAACTTAATACGTATTTCTTTATGTAACATTGTTTAAATGTTAGCTTTCATATTAATTTTCAAATAAAACTTAGACTTGGCAGTTATTCAATGGTTTAGGGTATGTATGTGTGTTCTTAAACATCAATATAGTGTGAATTAATAATCGACATATGTTTCAATTTTCAAATCTATGCTTGATTTCACTTTCGTTTGTTCACATGTAAGAAAGTCTCATTGAAACCACTGTAAAAGAACATTTACAGGATTCTTGTAACAGTAATTCATTAACAAGGAAATATTAGAGTTTTTAGAAGCAATTTAATTTTGAAAAATATTTTTGCTATAACGCGCCTTGCATCAAAAACCTAAAAATTATGCGAATATATTACTTTAAGGTAAGTAAGGGATAATTAGCATTTTCTTTTATTTTTTCAAACTATAAATCGTAACTTAACAGATTTAAATTTTAAAATTAAGTCTTCGTATGTGAAATCTTGAAAAATATTTAGAAAATTGAAACATTTATTTTTTTGCGAAAGTTAAACAAAAAAATTGTTTGTCCTTGCGGTTGTTCAGTTAGCTAAAACTAACACACGCTAAAAAATCTCATTGAAATCTTCTTAATTTCCAAAAAATTGCACTTTCGAATTTTGACAATTTCGAAAAACGCCATTTTCTTACTAATTATAAATCACATGGTATATCTGATAAGAGATAAACAGGTGTTCAAAGAAGCACAAATTATTGCCGTAAAGGTTTCTGAAAAATCAAAAATAAACATTTTTTCCCATTTGATGCCGACGTTTTTGCGGGCATTGTATATGAGCGATATAGAACATGAAAATAGTCATTCTGGTTTTTAAAACATATTTATTTTATTTATATTTTAAAATAATACGTTATCCCCAAATAACCCTCTCCCTCATTCCAGTCGCGGGTCCTAGCATACGGAACAAAACGAGACCACCCCTAATACTAAATCACAAAAATGCGCACGAGATATAAAAAGTTGTAGTTAGAACATCCACTATTAGATTAACGGTATGTTATTTATGGTGGCAGCAATTGCTAGCTAAATTTATTATTGTTGTAATTTAAAAATAATTACAACAAAACTTAACAACTTCAAAACAACTCTCGTGATATGTTTGGCCGTAAATAAATATTCCGCAACCTTAATTTTGACCATATCCACCACAGGATTCGGTGATTTGGGCTTTTTTTGGCGTTTTGTCCAAGCGAACTAATTCGGCTTTTGGGCATTTCTGGCGATATGTCCGCTCAAAGGATTCGGCGTTTTATCCACGCTAACTAATTCGGCGATTTGTCCATTTTCGGCGATATGTCCACAGACAGAACTCGGCGTTTTGGACATTTTCGGCGTTTTGTCCACTATAACTAATTCGGCGATTTGTCCATTTTCGGCGATATGTCCACCGAGAGAATTCGGCGTTTTGGGCATTTTCGGCGTTTTGACCACGGCAACTAATTCGGCGATTTGTCCATTTTCGGCGATATGTCCACCGACAGCATTCGGCGTTTTGGGCATTTTCGGCGTTTTGTCCACGCTAACTAATTCGGCGATTTGTCCATTTTCGGCGATAATTGAATTCATATATAAAAATCCCATAAGCCGCGATGTATTTGTCACTTTGACATCGGATAAAGTTAGCCCTAACTTTGCTACTGGATAAAATGTGTGCAAACTTCCATGGCAGGCTTTCTCGAACCCGATTATTGTTTGTTGCTATGATAACGAATAAACAAACAATTTTACAAATTGACAAACAACTTGTAATTGAAGTGCAAAATGGCAAATTCCATGCGTTTTGGCACGTCGAATCAAGAAGAAATCGAAGCCAACGTAGAACAAACGACTCCGAAAAACACGGTGAATACAAAAACGTCAATTTGGCAACAGTTTACCTTGTTTTGCAATGGACGAAATTACAATTTTGAAAGCACAACACCTATTGAAAAACTTGCGGAAATATTAGCGGACTGGGCGTTCAACATGAAAAAAACCGACGGAAGTGAATATAAAGAATATGTCGTTAAAACCATGTGGAATTGCACTGCAAAAATGGTGCAAGGAAAGTACTTTCACGACTTTAAAGTTGTATTTGACTCATTCATTGACATGCGATTCAAAAAAGCCAGGGACGCAAGAAATGCCAAACGAAGAATGCTGCAAGCTCAACCAGAAAAGAGAAAATCAAGTTCAGCGGCGCTCACAAAATCTGAAATATTTGCAATGGCAAAGTTTTGGAACGAAGATGAACCAACAGGTTTGCAACAAAAAATTTTTCACATTGCAGCCTTCGAGCTAGCCTGGAGAGGAGGAGAAGCAGTAAGTTGCAGAACATTTCAGTTTGCAGAGGAGAAGGAAAACGACGGAACACCGACGGGGCGGTTTGAGTACACCCCGATTTTTACCAAAACAACGCAAGGGGGCGGGAAAAAACTATGTGACAGCAAATGGCTGACTAAAAATGTCGAAGACCCAAATGTCTGTCCAATGAGACTCTTGGCTAAAATCATATACAGGGTGTTTCATTAATAATTGGAAATATTTTAACTGTAGAATCCTGGGCTCAAAATATTAATATTTAACCCAAATCGCTTAGATAAAATGTGGCTCGTTACTGAGATATAGGGTGTTCCATTTAAAAATTTAAAAATGATTTTTCCCCATTACTTTAAAACTATTTGACGCATCCGTATCATATTTGGCAGGAAGTTTAGACACTGTAAACCATGCTAAATTGTGTTAAATAAACGTTTCTGACTACTACCAGAGGCGTACCACAGGGGCAAGTGAGTGGTTGACCCTTCCCAAATTCTACGCCACTGGCGGAATTGCCATTTTAGCACAATTTTTCGACTCTCCAATACTTTCTATGTAAATAACATACTCTTTCTTCGTCACGATAACGTCATTATTTTTCGAGATATTTAAATTTAAACAAAGCGGAACAGTTATTTTGATTTTAATGTGTATTAATTATGTCGGTGTTTTTTGTCATAAGATTGCATTTATTACGCAAATGAAACTTTAATCCGTATTAACAAAAAAATATAATGTTATTTATTGAAATTTATTGAAACGAATACATGGATACATTTTTTTTATGTTGAATGCATCTATGTATTAGTTTCAAGAAATTTCAATAAATAACATTATGTTTTTTTGTTAATACGGATTAAAGTTTCATTTGCGTAATAAATGCAATCTTATGACAAAAAACACCGACATAATTAATACACATTAAAATCAAAATAACTGTTCAGCTTTATGTTTAACTTTAAATATCTCGAAAAATAATGACGTTATCGTGACGAAGGAAGAGTATGTTATTTACATAGAAAGTATTGGAGAATCGAAAAATTGTGTTAAAATGGCAATTCCGCCAGTGGCGTAGAATTTGGGAAGGGTCAACCACCCACTTGCCCCTGTGGTACGCCTCTGGTAGTAGCCAGAAACGTTTATTTAACATAATTTAGCATGGTTTACAGTGTCTAAACTTCCTGCCAAATATGATACGGATACGTCAAATAGTTTTAAAGTAATGGGGAAAAATCATTTTTAAATTTTTAAATAAAACTTCCTATATCTCAGTAACAAGCCACATTTTATCTAAGTGATTTGGGTTAAATATTAATATTTTAAGCCCAGAATTCTACAGTTAAAATATTTCCAATTATTAATGAAACACCCTGTATATAATACACATATATTGCTGGTAGGGCCTGGAAACGTCAGAAAACATTACGGCGCCGACATAGTCTCACTTAGAGTATAACGCGTCTCGTGCGCATGCGTGGGAATTCGAACTCCGCCTTTAGAAGCGAATTTTAAACTTGACCACTTCCCCATTGGGCGGACGACGCCGCCGCGCTTGCGCACAGCTCACCGTATACATGAAGGAGTTGGTTGTGTGTCTCACTTCATCGGTGAGTTTCCCACTTATAGCCGCTAGCAATATAGTAAGTATTAGATATATGGCTAAAAACCTCGAAAAGAGGTCAGACCACATAACATGCGATAGGTTATTTCTCACACCCAACTCGTTTTGGAAGAAAATTAGTTCCAAGGATTGGTACAGAAATATCCCAATTGGTCAAAATGAAATCTTCAAGTGGACGAAAGATTCAGCTGCAAAAATTGGCCTTAACGTCAAGAAAATTAAGATAACAAATCATTCACACAGAGCTGCTGCCGTGACAGAATTATCTAAAAGTGGAGTCAGTGAAAATCAACTTATTAAAGTGACTGGCCATTCAAATTTAGGGTCAATTAAACCGTATTTGCAGCTCAAAAATGAGCACCATGCCAGAATAATCAATTCGATGAGGGGAAATCAGCAAACATCGACTTCATCTGTACTGAATGTATTGAAAACTCCAAATAGTTGTGATTTAGAAGAAGACAAAAAAAACATTTTTAATCATTGTGTTTTTAATAATTGTAATTTTTAAATAAACAAATGTATTCTTGAATTTTTCATAACTACCTAGCTATTATGTTTTATTATTCATTAAATTATCTCATCGAATTACGCTCGAGGTTTTTTTTCTCCAGGATAAAATTTCATTTAAACTCTAATTTGGTTTCTTTTGGGTAAATTGTCTCCACAAACCGCCAGATAAAAAAGCTCGTCCTTCGGACTCGCTTTTTTTATCATAGGCTGTTTGTGTCGTCAATTTACCAAGCAACCAAATTCTTGTAAAGAAATTCAATTTTATCCGGATAAAAAAGACCTCTCGTGTATTTACAGTCAATATGTCCGCCGACATAAATCTCAGCGTTTTGAATAAAATCGAGTGACGCCAACTTTCCGATCAATGTGGCGTCATTTTACACGGTTCGGCGATTTGTCCATTTTCGGCGATATGTCCACCGACAGAATACGGCGTTTTGGGCATTTTCGGCGTTTTGTCCACGATAACTAATTCGGCGATTTGTCCATTTTCGGCGATATGTCCACCGAGAGAATTCGGCGATTTGGGCATTTTCGGCGTTTTGTCCACGGTAACTATTTCGGCGATTTATCCATTTTCGGCGATCTGTCCACCGGCAGCATTCGGCGTTTTGGGCATTTTCGGCGTCTTGTCCACGCTAACGAATTCGGCGATTTGGGCACGATTCGGAGTTTTGGGCATTAAAATAAGATTCGGCGTGTTGTCCATTCGGCGATATGTCCAGGTCCCATT
>CALNHX010007676.1:0-43244 GCA_940337035.1 Agriotes lineatus | reverse complement strand
AGCAGAGCCAGGGCCCCCGCTACCATATGTGCAAAGTGTGCAATGCACACGTGCGCCATCCTTTAGGGGCACCAAAACCAAGGGTCCAAAAAATATTGCAAAAAAATTTTGCAAAAAAAACAAAAAAAAATTAATTTTAAAATAAAAGTTGAGAAATTAAATAGGATTAGGTATAAATACACACGAAATTTTATTAGTATATCATCCAGTTACTGCCAATTCCTATGTTGCGAGAATATGTCAGGCGGTAGTTTCTTGATTTTTCCTGTTCAGACATGAATAATGCCTGGAGCGCTATAAAAGCGATGCATCGCCAGAGGCGTTTTTAAACCGGTTAGTTCACTGGATCGTGCAAAAAGTGCATAAAAACAAGTAATCCTATTAATTTTTACATTTAAAGTTATTTTTAAGTGTTGTGTTGTATAATATTTTGTTTACTACTTTTTTTTCTAAAAAATTAAGTGCTGAATACCTGCTGACTGCAATTTCAACGGTTTGATTTTTTATAAAATGGTAAGTGTTCCCTACTTTATACTATCGACATTTACCCTTTATAGGATACTGGTTATAATTAATTTTTCTTTACCCAAATATCTTTTTATTAATTGAAATGTCAAGAACGAGTTTAAAAAAGTAATTGGTTTTTTATCCATAACGCGCTTAGTTTTTATGCTATCGATCTTTTTAAAAAACCATTTTGTAGGGTTTTTTAAGGGCTATAAGATCAAACTAGTTTAATATTTTTTCTGCCTTTATTTTTGAAAGGGTTTAAGCTGAAAGAGCTCGAACAAATTGCTTTTTACTCAAATATGCAAACTTGGTGCTTATTATTGTGCTTTCTTTAGAAGTTGATTCCTAATTCCCATGAGTACTAATTATTTACTTGTTTTTTCAGGATAAAAGAAAGAGACCTTCAGGTGCGAATTTTCGCGAGCAAAAGAAACTGAGACTACAAGAAAGGGAAAAAATGGCTGGATCTTTAAAGCACTTCTTGCAAAACAATCAAGATTGCACGGAGACTATCGATGCGACCGAATCTCAAGATTCTAAATCCGTAATATCAGTAACCGTGAGTGGACCATCTGAAATTTCAACAGAGGCGACCACGGTAACAAGTGGCGGCGGTTGTAGCAGCAAAACAGCTTCTACTGATGCAGAGCCCGATGCAGCGATGACACCATCCTCGTCTACAGCACTTGAACAATCCACTTCAGGTAATTCAGCGTGTGTAAGAAGTTCGGTAATGTTAGCTACCGAAATACCTGCTGCAAGTGACACTTCCGATGAAGGCTTTAATGAGGCTAGTGTCGATATAATTCCGTCCGACCCCGGTTTGTGGCCCGAAAGAATCACCAATGAGATAGCTAGAATATTGGTTAAACGTGGTCCGCCCTTGATAGACATCAGTTTTAGCTTTCCTAGTAATAAAGATAAGAGAAAGTTTTCGTGCAAATACTTTGTAAGAAGTCTAGCAAATGGAGAAAAAGTCGAAAGGACTTGGCTTATTTACTCTATTTCTAAAGATTCTGTATTTTGTTTTTGTTGTAAGTTGTTTTGTAAAATTCCTAACACTTTTTGTGATACAAATGGAGTATCTGATTGGCAACACTTGTCTTTGCTAATGCAGAGACACGAAACGTCAATTTTACACAACAGTTATATGAACACTTGGGTAAATTTTTAAAAAATGTTGGAGACATCTACGACGGTTAATGCTCACCACCTGCGGATTTTAGAAACGGAAAAAAATATTGGCGCGACGTGTTGGAAAAATTATTGCGATTATTAATAATTTATCTACACAATGCTTGGCATTTCAAGGTTCTTCTAAATTACTTTTCGAACATGATAATGGAAATTTTCTAAAAGCTGTTGAGATGATTGCCTCTTTTGATTCAGTGATGAGACAGAACGTTAGCCGAGTTTGTAACTCCCAAAAAATCTGTTAAAATGACTTATTATTTAGGCGTGCAAATACAGAATGAAATAATTGAATTATTGTCGTGTAAACTAAGAAATAATATTTTAGAAATGATTCGCAGTTCAAAATATTTTTCAATAATATTAGATTGTACACCAGACACTAGTCATACTGAGCAAATTAGTCTTGTTCTGAGGTATGTTGTCCTTAACACCACTTCAAAAAAGGTTGAAGTTAAGGAAAGTTTTATTGCGTTTAATCCAATACTGGACTCTACAGGGGAAGGGATATATACATTTGTGACAGAAATTTTGAAACAATTATACGAGTATTTAGATATAAAAAATATTAGGGGACAAGGTTATGATAATGGGGCAAACATGAAGGGAAAGCATGTTGGGCTTCAAAAACGCATTCTTGATGCGAATCCGAGAGCCCTTTTTGTACCTTGTGCGGCTCATACTTTGAACTTAACTGTAAATGACGCTTCTAAGGTGTCAGATGCTACAATAAACTTTTTTAATATTGTGCAAGAGTTATATATTTTTTTTTCGTCATCCACAAAAAGGTGGGATGTTATGAGAAAAAATGTCCCCGGGTTAAGTTTAAAGCCTCTAAGTGAGACAAGATGGTCCAGCAGAATTGATGCAATAAAGCCCCTTAAACTTTATTTAATTAAGGTTTGCGAAAGTCTTCTAGAAGTACCTGAAGATAATTCCTTTCACATTGATGCAAGACATAAAGCGAGTTCCCTCTTAACGTCTGTACAAAATTTTCAATTTATTTGTGGAATTATTATTTGGCATGACGTTTTATTTCATATAAATATTGTCAGCAAACAAATCCAAAGTGCTACAAATAATATTAAAGTATTCCAAACCTACCTAAAAAATTTAGTTGGTCACTTCCAGCAATATAGATCTAATCAATCATTTTAAGAAATTCTTGTGCAAGCGAAAGAAGTAGCACTCTCTCTCGAAATTGAAGAAGACTTTCCACCGTTACCAACGGTCAGGAGGAAATTTAAACCAAAACTGTTTCACTATGAACACCAAGATGAGACCCCTCATGATCCAAAAACCGCCTTTAAAATTAGTTTTTTTTAAATTATAGATCAAACTTTAAGCTCTCTAGAAAACAGATTTGACTTATTAAATGAGTATGATAATATTTTCGGATTTTTTAGCGACATATTCAAATTAAGTGACAGCGATCTTTTAAAACGTTGTTCTGTTCTTGAAGAACGACTGACAGATCAGGATAATAAGGATATAGACTCCAATGATTTGTTTAATGAAATTAAAGCGTTAAAGTTGTTTTCATTACTTGATGATACTGACCCCTTAAGTATTTTACAATATATATTTGAAAACAATTTAATCTCCACCCTTCCAAACGTAAGCATTTCACTAAGAATTCTTCTGACATTGCCTGTGTCTGTAGCTTCTGGCGAGCGATCTTTTTCAAAGTTAAACATCATTAAAAATTATTTAAGATTGACAATGCTTCAAGAAAGATTGTCTGGGCTAGCAATATTAGCAATTGAACAAGAAATTTTTGATGGTATAAATTTTAGCGATGTAATTAATGAATTTGCAACAGCAAAGTCTCGGAAAATATCGCTACTACAATAGCTATTTTTTATTTTTCCATTGTACCTAGCTATCATTTTTGATTTTATAACGAAGTTACCTAGGTAGTTGTTATCAGAAGTATCTGCATCTTTTTTAAAATATCTAAGTATAAGTAGAAAGTAGTACTTATATATATATATATATAGACATTAGGCAATATTTCTGTTATTTGTTCCTAAAAAAATGTGATTTTTAGTTTTGCGTAGTTTTCTAGTATTTATAAACACCGTGCCTGTACCCCATTAGTTAGGTAAATGCTTTAAAATGGGAGTGAACAAGAATTTATTTTAATTTATTTTGTTATGATTTTATTCTGTTTGTTTCATTTTAATATTTTAGTCTACAAATAAATATGACTTCTAAAGTTCAGCTTTTGCTTTATTTCAAGCACCTACCTACCTACCTACCTTCAAAAAAATAAATAAAAAAACATGATCCAAAATGCCTTAAGGGGCGCCAAAATCCTTTTTTGCACACAGGCGCCAGTAGCCCTTACGGGGGCCCTGAGCAGAGCAAAGTGACACATAAACAATTTAAAAAAATAAGAACATTTGAGTGGTTATGCAAAAACTTTTTATCAATACTCTAGTTCATAAATAAACAGGTAAATCAATTCTTTTTTCTTATAAATAAATGTAAATCATTGTTACTAGGAAACGAAAATGTCAATTATTTAACAAAAGAAGATCAAATGGAAGCTTCCAGTTTGTTTAAAATTAATAATAAAGAAAATTATTTGTGGAGCCAATATTGTGTTTATTATAGTCAACTGGGTGTAGTTCACCTTTGTGGCTAAGTTTCAAAGAGCCCAGGAAAAAGAATTAGCTAGTTGCAATAATCGTCCAAGTTCGGCCAACTTTGGGGCCCCTTTTCGGAAAGCCAGAACCAGGTGTGCTACGCTAGAGAAGATCGTCAGGAGCGCCTGGGTATCGAAATGTGGACCGACAAGCCGTGACAAAGGGTGTTATTGCTGTGGCGTTACTTCATTGGGCGAGCTGCATCCGAGAACCACCACGAAAAGGTAATTTTCACAGCAAGCAGGTGGAGCACCCCCGTAGAATTTGGGGTACTTCGAGTTTGAACATTTTACAAGGGCTAGAACGTAATTCCAGCAGTCCAGATCAATCCAAATTCGAAAAATCTAAGTAGCGTCCATCATATTTGCGGTTGGAAGCCGTTTTTTGCAGTTTTGTGGGAAATAACAACTGAACATCAGAGCGTCTCTGTGCGTCATCTGAAACAAAACAAGTTAACCGGAAGCTACGTCACATAGTTGGAAGCATTTACCTGATGTGGTCTTGCCTTTTTTTGTGTTTGAAATTCAATTTGCGCTATTCCTTTTACGTGCAGGTCATTTTGTTTGTTGCAGTCAGTGTGAAGTTAGAAGCAGCGTACATACATCAAACAAGTAGAGAAACTCATGCCAAATGTTGAAACCTGTCTAGAGTGCCTGTGACAGAGCCTTGGGGGGTATTTCTAAGCTTGACTATCAGATGGCAGCACAAAGTTCTACCAATCAGAACCAGTTACTGGCCCTGCTACCAACATGGATATATTAGTACAGGATACGTTCACTACATGTAAACGTACGTCGAATCTTAAAATAACATATCACGGAGTTCGGTACCTTCCCCCATTTCATTCTAACCTGTATCACTTTATTTCTCTCTCCCTCTAGACGTATTTCGTAAGATGTTTCGTACCCTTAATTTTGAAGTTTTGAAATGAAAACGTCAGAAGTGTCATTCAATTTCAGTTTATTCTTCGAAAATTGACTTTAGCAATGAGAACATGCATAATTTGTTCTATTTCTTCTAATTCTTCAAGCGAAGACGTATCTTTTCACCGGTGTTTAGTAGATAGTTTGTTTAATTAAAACCTTTAAAAAATTATTTCAGTTTTTACTTCCTTTTACTATAAAGGAAGTATTGGATTCACCCCAAAAATTCGAAATTGAGTTTTCAACGGATCTTCACGTTTTAGAGTCCCCTGATCCCAAAAAACATATTTTTTTTCATTGGTCTGTCTGTGTGTGTGTGTGTCTGTGAACAGAATATCTCAAAAACGAAAAGAGGTATGGCATTGAAACTTCATATATAAGTTTTGTGTACTATGTAGATGAGACAGCAAGCTTTTGAAGAAAATCGCATAACCGGAAGTAGGTGTTTACTCTTGTGATTTTTCAGTTTTTTTCGATTTTTTCAAAAACGGCTCTAACGATTTTTTTTAAACTTTACATTTTTACTACATTTTTAATGTGTATTGATGTGAAATGGGTGATTTTCCAGTTGAATACTTCTAAAGTGGGTTTCTTTTGTTTTTTTTTCTATTTTTTTTATTAACTCCCATTTTAAATGAAACACCCGGTATATTATTACATTTTTGAATTCACCTTAAAATTCTAGAGAAAATTTGTCTCTTCAACTAACACTCTATTTTGTACCGTTTTTGTAGTATTTGTAATTTTTGAAAAATTTTGACAAATGGCTAAAAATTAAAAATGAAATTTTTGACTAATTATAAGAACACTGTAAAAGGAAGTTGTGTGAGTGTATCACACCAGATTTTTTTATTGATATTCATATCCCTCATAGCATTAGGAAAGGAATGAATATCAAAAAAGTTCCCTATCCAAGCTTCAAAAAGGATTGATTCCCTACAGTTTTTCAAGGCACCTAACTTCTGAATGAATTATGAATTGTAAAGTTGAGGTTAATGTTTCCTTTTGCTTCTTCAGCTGTTCGTCCACATTCTCGTCATGTTTTTCATCAAATTTGAATGTGGGAAATAACAGCAGTTCATGCAGATGTGTGGGGGTTGGAAAAAAATAGTAACTGTTCGTTACCACGCAACTGAGGTACAAGCTCCAGCAAGCCATATAAATTTGGTTGCGCGTTCTTGTAAAATGGGGTGCAGGAAGAAATGTGATTGATCTCGAAGTTCTTAGTGATGAAAAGAATGATATTGAGGACTGCACATTATTAGAAGCAGAAGATTTATTCTCATATTCTTTAACCTATTTAAACGTAGAAATGGAAAAATTTCTAAATGATGGTAACATTAACTATAATTTCAAATAGCAAAGTTAATTTTGATTCCAAGTGATATTTTTTTCAACAAATAAGTGGATTTTTGCCTACAGGGGCACCACTATAAAAAAAAACGCGCCAAAATCTCTACCTCATGGGTGGTGTGGAAAAGAGATAGGTACCAGTAAATTTAACTGTATTTTTCCAAAAAATTTAAGTACCACTTTCAAAATTGGTGCAACAAAAATTTTATCTATCATTCTTGCAAAGAAATGTGCTCTACAAATTTACTTCTATCCATTTTTATCAAAAACTCCTGTTTTTGCGATATTGACCAGAAACTAAACGAGCGAGCACATTTTGTGCTGTACGCTCAAACTTATTTCCACTCTTGCTGCAGATTACACATGACAGACTTTATTGAAACTTGTATTTCCAATATTTTCATCCCTATTCAATTTTCTTCTCCGATGCACCCTTTCGTAGTTAATAGCCAAAAACCAGTGCTACTACCAGTCTCAAGGGTATTTTTTGAGACTACGGGTATGTGCATCACTACTTGGGTAGGGAATTTGTTTGATAATCATTCCTAACGCCATTAGGGATATAAATATTAATAAAATTACCAATTTTAAATTTTGGCTTAGACTAAATCACGGGTGGCTCGAGTACAATACTCCATCAAACAAATCCTTGCAAGGCATATAAAAATTAAAAATACTAGATGCCTACTATTTTTTCTGAAAATGGGCCTTTTGCATAATGCACAATCAAATAAACACGGCTATTTATTTAATAACCAACTGTTTTGGGCTAAAATGCAGAATCCGAGACCAATTACACTGCCAACTCTTTTCCTTATAATTTTGGTTATGGTTATGGTTAGTAGAGAAACAACATTAAATAATTATTAATGTTAACAATAGCAGGGATATTGCCCTCGGATTCTGCATTTTCCCCGTTGTTGCATGCATCAAAGTTCTGCTTCCTTTTTATTTATTTATTTATAATGTTAGACGGCTGAGCCGATAAAACATATCAATCGAAAACTAGAGCTAATAAAATATTTACACTTAAAAATTAAAATTGAAGGCACATAATAATGCAGTAAATAACAAGATAAAAAATTCTACTTGCAACACTTGCAAACTTGAAAATTTTACAGAATGAAATTATACAACTACAGCTATTAACTTAACTTAAATTAACCACTCCATTTGTCCAAGGCGTTTACTAAAGGCGCACAGACAACTGATTCGGGAAGAGCGTGCCAATCTCCAAAAATTCTGTTGAATAAACAGAACTGCCGACACATTTTATTAAATCTTTCGCGCACTAGCTTGGATTCATGGCCACGCAACTGCACATTCTCACTAGTAACAAACCCTTCAATGACTACAGTGTAGTAAACATGGAGGATTTTATATTTCTCTTATTAGGTTACGTCTTAATATCTTTCAGAAATCGATGATAGCCCCTCTACCTGCAGCCTCTGTTCATATGGCAGTTTTCAAATAGTTGGCGATAACTTGGTGATACGTCTCTGGATGAGTTCAAGAGCATGAATGTCTTAGCAAGGTTAGGCTTCCAAACGCAGGACGCATACTCCAAAATTGGCCGAATTTAGGTTTTCGCTAAAAGTTGAGGAGACATGTTTTTAAAAGCGATCGAAACTAGCTACGACACGATATTTACTTTCTTGATTGTTTTAGCAACGTGGTACTCCCATTTAAAATCCGACGACACGGTGACCCCAAGATCTCTTTGTTGATAAACCGCCTTTATAACCACATTGTTCAGAAAATACGTGTAGCTAGGGTTGTGGTATCCCATGTGCAACACGCTGCATTTTTGTTCGTTGAGCTCTAACAGCCACTTGGAACACCATTCTCGGAGTACAAAAGGTCATTTTCTACCATACTTCAAAATGGTGCATCTTGTAAAGGACAAACTCAGTTTCAGAGCAAAGTAGTGTTCACAAACTTCTTTTATTAGGATCATTAATTTCCTTTCAACCAGCCTCTGACAAGTTAAAACGATTAGACACGGTCACCTAAAAAAGTTATCATGAAAAATGGTGCTACTTGAACATTTAACTTGTTGGACCTACCAGTCAAAATGTTGTTTACATGGTTTTGATTGCTATTATTTTCAACCGTAAAACTCAAAGACTCTAGTAAGTGGATATCTGCACACAATCTTATCTAGTGAGGTTATGTGTTGACTGTTGAGGTTATATTTTCTAATTCGTGTTTATTTATACGATTAGGTACTTCTTTTCTACATTTTGTAGCATTTTGAAACCAAAAAGACTAGTTCTGGCACCATGTAACACGAGTTAAATGTATTTTATCATAATTTCTTTCAATTACGAGTCAAAGTACCTCTCTAAAGGATAGCGCTATACGTAATGCATGCACTGAGAGTGACAGAAATAGATGGTACGTCTTGGTCAACTATAGCAACGGCACGCCGTATCTAGTACTTATATATCTATGTATGTGACAAAGTAGTGACGCCATCTGTTAGTACTATGGGTAAGTACCCCCAGGAGCCGTTCAAGGTCATCCAAATCGGTATTTTGACATTAAAGGAACCGACAGTGAGTGTCTCTACTAGTTGATGTGGAGTGAGCTATAAACTTGTTGCGCTTCAGGCAAGTAACATCTTGTATTAAGTTAACTACCCCAGCGTACCGACCCACCCCCTCTGTCTCAACTGTAATCTAGCCGTGCAGACTTTGTTACAAGGTTAATATAACATTGCGCTTGGACCGTGTAGCTTTCTGAGTAATGAAAACATCTGATTTGAAATCCCTGAAGGCATTTTAGTTTTTTAATTTTACTCAAGAGACACCCTAGCTTCTTTGGGGCAGTGTAAGCTTGATTTGGTTGTAAGTACCGTTTTGTTATGTAACCGGCCACAAACTTTTTTATTATTTTGACGAGAATACTTCCTGTGAATTGTCGGTGTACTTTTGAATCACCCTGTATATAGCAAATAACTAAAAACTATGTATTATAAATAGTTTTTGACACTACGCATAGAGTTGCTTGAGCCTCCTAGGTGCACAAATATATTGTACAAAGATTGTCACCAATCTGTACTTAGATAACACTATAATCTTACTTCTGTATAAAAAAAATGTATATCCCATTCACTCTATTTGTGATTCTAATCAGGCTTTGAATGTGAATATTTTTACCATTGCATCACATATTTAGTTTCAAAAAACATTTTATAACTTTTGGAAAGTACCACCGTTACAGAAAACTCATTCATGGCATCTTGATAAACTGGAAGGATCAATTATATGTTATTTAAAACAACTTTAGTTCACTTGATAAATGAATATTGATCAACTGTCAAAATTTGTTTTGACTGGTAATTTTTTGCAACCGTCTTTTACATCATTAAAAGAATGCTCATGCAAAGCTTGCTTAGAATCACACATGGAGTGAACGGGGTATATGTAAATTTCCTTTTCACAATACAATAAAAATTGAATAAAAAGGCAACTCAAAGTTTTTCTTTGTATGCCGATTAATAATAAATGGCCTACTATAAAAAAAACCTTTCATAAACCTCGGTTATTTATGAAAATAAGTAAAATTAAGTGTAACAAGAAACATAAGCTCTTT
This sequence comes from Agriotes lineatus, assembly GCA_940337035.1. NCBI lineage: Eukaryota > Metazoa > Arthropoda > Insecta > Coleoptera > Elateridae > Agriotes > Agriotes lineatus. The sequence goes on along the minus strand of CALNHX010007676.1, from coordinate 33,019 downwards.
TCAACTGTGTAACAGCCATCCCTGATGTGTATTTAAAAGAAGTTGGTATCACTATCTCAAAAATCAAATTTGAATTCTTCTTTAGAAAGTGTCCTCATAATGTCAAGATAGTTTTATTCTAAATAATATAATAATCAACTTATATTAGACACGAAAATCACTTATTTCCTTCTTTTGGGCATAACTTGAAAACTAAGATTGCGAGATCCAATTTATTATGAAAATATTATTCAGAATTAGATTTACAACTTAGACTCAAGTTAACAGACATTGTATCACTTTACCTGTTTGGAAATCCTAATGGTGTGCCTGGAAATTGAATAACCCTGTATAAAGTTAGTTACAATTTGAACACTGTGATAATGGTTTGCATTTTTAACAATAAAATAACAAATTATTTCATCTTTAGATATTATACGATTACTAGTTTACATTTACTCGTACATTACTAGTTTACATTTACATTACTAGTTTACATTTACATTACTAGTTTACATTTACATTACTAGTTTACATTATTTTCTTTTCCCTTGTGTGCAACAAAGGTATTTTTACTTAGTTTCATATTTACAAATTGTTAAATCTATTCTCCTATGCTATAAGACTACCGTACTTTGTATTAATTTGCATCCACAAAAACAGCGACATAAGAGATTTTCTCGTGTATGTGACTTCATATGTAAACTAATTTATTTGTATCTGTCGTTTGGTGGTTACAATTCACGCAAATCTAGGGTTTTTCTCCTGTGTGAGTTCTCATATGTTTAACTAAACAAATTTTCTGCGCTGCTCTGTATTCACAAACAGAGCAACTGTATGGTTTTTCTCCTGTATGAGATCTCATATGTTGAACTAAATGCGATTTCAGTGTTGCTTTGTATTCACATACAGAGCAACTGTATAGTTTTTCTCCTGTATGAGTCCTCATATGTTTCACTAAATGATTTTTTTGTGTTGCTCTGTATTCACATACCAAGCAACCATATAGTTTTTCTCCTGTATGAGATCTCATATGTAGAACTAAATGATGTTTTCGTGTTGCTTTATATTTACATACAGAGCAACTGTATGGTTTTTCTCCTGTATGAGTCCTCATATGTTGCACTAAATGATCTTTTTGTGTTGTTCTGTATTCACAAACAAAGCAAATGTATGGAGTTTCTCCTGTATGAGATCTCATATGTGTACCTAAATCCCTTTTTTGTGTTGCTTTGTATTCACATACCAAGTCTTTGTATTCACATACCAAGCGACTGTATGGTTTTTCTCTTGTATGAGAACGCATATGTTGAACTAAATGATGTTTCACTGTTGCTTTGTATTCACATACAGAGCAAACATATGGTTTTTCTCCTGTATGAATCCTCGCATGTGCAACTAACCCACTTTTTTGTGATGCTCTGAATCCACACACAGAGCAACTGTATGGTTTTTCTGCTGTATGAATCCTCACATGTTTAACTAAACTAATTTTCTGTGCTGCTCTGAAATCACACACAGAGCAACTGTATGGTTTTTCTCCTGTATGAATTCTCACATGTTTAACTAAACCACTTTTCTGTGCTGCTTTGAATTCACACACAGAGCAGCTGTATGGTTTTTCTCCTGTATGAGATTTCATGTGTGTATCTAAATCACTTTTTTGTGTTGCCTTGTATTCACATACCGAGCAACTGTATGGTTTTTCTCCTGTATGAGATCTCATATGTTTAACTAAATGATGTTTCCGATTTGCTTTGTATTCACATACAGGGCAACTGTATGGTTTTTCTCCTGTATGAATCATCATATGTTTTACTAAATTATTTTTTTGTGTTGCTCTGTATTCACAAACAGAGCAACTGTAAGGTTTTTCTCCTGTATGAGATCTCATATGTTCAACTAAATGATTTTTTTGTGTTGCTCTGTATTCACAAACAGAGCAACTGTAAGGTTTTTCTCCTGTATGAGATCTCATATGTTCAACTAAATGATATTTGCGTCTTGTTTTATATTCGCAAATAGAGCATCTGTGCGGTTTTTCCCCTGTGTGTAGTCTCATATGTGTAACTAAACTAATTTTGCTTGTCGGTTTGTATTCACATGCAGAGCAACTGTATGGATTTTCTTCTCTACAAGCCACCATAGCAATATTTATATTATCTATGGCAAATATTTTGCTCTCGCAGTCTTCATTTTTTAATGTAAGTGCATCTTGTTTAATATTCATCTCTGTATGAACGCCGATTTTATCAATACTTTCGATGAGTTCTTGTTTTATGTACGACTTATTAAAATTTTGACTGTTATCCATTTTCTGTAATATATAAGACGCAGTTCCTGTGGGACCACAAGACTTACTCTCCACAGGTTTTTGTTTAATGTTTATGTTTGCTTAAATTTCTTTTAATCATATTTGAACCACAGGAAATTGGACATCTTCACTCCTACAACAAAAATATTGTCAAAATTGTACTGCAGAGTGATTAAGAGATTAGTAACATTATCTACAAATATTTCATAAAACATAGCTGCACAGTACCCTTTCAATAACCGGTGGTGTCCATATACAGGGTGCTGCATTGGTAGACGTAACATACGAAATCCCATGCAAATTATTATGAGGCATTCAAATATTGGCTTCCCTAATTATTTTACAGCAAAGTTTCATTTGGTTGCTTTAAAGAACGCTACATGTAGTGCAAATTTTAAATCAAAATATCAATTCAGCCTTGACCAGCGACTGTTAAATTTGACACGCTAGTATTTTCTCTATACTAGTTAATAAACTAGTACCGCCTAGACCTTAAATTACATTACATGAAATGAATTTTCGAGGGGCTAAGACTATGCTTTCTCAAAATCTAGAAAACTATATATGGAATATCTGTATCTCGCGATGCCAGCCTCATTGAAGTATGTGGATTTTCTCTGAAATGCGGCAACACAATATCTTCATTCGGAAATTCCCTGCTTCTATTTTGTCTGCGTCTAGGATTTCTTGGATTGGTAGAAAAACTTCTGTAAGTTCGCCATTTTATTTCCAGATTAGCAAATGTATGAGGATGCGGCTGTCGGTTATTTAGGTAACGATTTCGATACATTTCAGCTGCTTGTTAAGAATTTTTCTGACACAAAAATTATAATTCTAGCATATTCACGCGTTCTTTTTTTGAAAATCCAACTGATTTTTAATAGATCTATTCAACACAATCGTATTTTGACTGATATTCAGCATTTTTATTTGTTTGTTTGCTTGTCTGTAATTTTTTCAAGGCCGAATGGAATTAGTTTCACTTTAATTAGTACTATTGTTTCTGTGTACATATCATACTTTTCTATTAATATTTCGTCAATTATTAATTTTAGGCCTATAGTTAGTTAATTATTTTTTAAAGATAATTTTCTTAGCTATCAAATTAATTTAAAAAATGAATGTTGTTCAATTAGAAAAACAAAAAATAATTAAACTTCCCGTTTAATTGAAGTCAGGTATTTGTGTTCGTACTATTAAAATATTTGCTACATAAAATGGTATAACTTGTATACATAATGGTTTGTTCTATCTCTCATAACAATGGAGAAATTCAACTGGCCCTTAATTTATAATAAACCTGTACATATACAGGGTGTAGAAATGCTTTACGGTGCATAGGGTTTTCAATGGTAATTTTTTCATATGAAAATATTTGCTTCCCATATTATTTTAGAGCAAACTTGTAAATAAGTTTTTTGTAGAGCAAACAATTCTGCATCCATTTATGCCATCATTTTTCTCATTTTACTTCAGATAACCTAATAATGAAAGAAACTAGAATTGTCATTTTTTCAAAAATCAGTGCAAATTGTGAAGTGGTGGTATGCTGGAAGCAGATCAGGTGCAATAAGTGCTATGGTTGCTGCTACATTTGACAGATGCAAACAAATAAACAGCAAACTAATTTGTTGATGCTTTGAGATGCGTCAATAATTTCAAGGCACCACTGATTTGTCTAAAAATGGTAATTTTATTTCTTTAAATTTTCGGTTTTTCGAAATGTAAAATGACAAATGCTGGCATAAATAAATCGAGAATTTTTTTCTCTACAAAAAACGTCCATACAAGTTTGCTCTAAAATAATTAGGGAAGCAAATATTTTCATATGAAAAAATTACCATTGAAATCCCTATGGTGCGTAAAGCATTTCTACACCCTGTATAGATCAGGGCTTGGCTAATGGATTTTCTCCAGTTTTTCCTCTCATTTGCCAGGTGTTTTCATTCTGGCGCTCCTGTTATTACCCATTATTTGTAGGCGTACAATCCATCTTAGTCGACCTTGTGTGATAGTATTTGTACTACCCGGTTCTTTGTATAGTTTTGTTAGTTTTGCATTGGTCATTCTTCTCCACTGATTATCTTCTTTAATTCCATTATAAATGATTCGTTTTCGTAGTATCCTTCTCTCCCAAACTTCTAACTTTTTCCAAGTCTTCTTGTCCTAGCACTCAGGTTTCGCAGATCACGACTGGTCCCACTATGCTTTTGTAGATTCGTATTTTTACACTTCTTTATTCTACTTTTCGGAATAGATACTCCTTTTCATTCGACTACTTTATATTAAAATAGCCTTCTACTTGCAACTCCTCTCTCCTGAAACCATATATTTGGTCTTTATTTCGTTAATGGTCAGTGCTAGTTTCTTTGGCGATTGTTATGGTTATATCCTTTAGTTCTTTTTTTGTTCTTGCTGTAAGTGCTACATCATCCACATATGCGAGACATTGGTGGCAATTTTTTAGTATACTTCCTTCTCTTCTTATTTTGCTGTTTCTTATTACTGATTCCATTACTATATTAAATAAGATGGTAGATAGTCACCTTGCTTTAATTCTGCATTTATTTTAAACTGTCTTGTTAGCTCAGATCCTACTTTAACTTTGTAAAACGTTTCCTTTAAAGTAATTTTTACTAGATGTAAAAGGTGTTTTTTTTAGAGGGATACAACTTTAAATTGAAATAAAACACAGAAAGATGTTTTTAATATCCATGAAATTGGCTTTATCTGAAAGATAATTTTATGACAATTATGTTTGAATATGATTTCGGACATGTGACGGCTGCGGCTGGCGTGTACATGACGTAATCTGAAGGTCCAATTTTCACACTCTTCGCAGTAAATCAGGCTGTATTTCGGCAATAACGCGTCGAATGTTGGCCTCCAAGTGCTCAATTGTTTCCGGTTTATCGACGTAGACATGCGACTTTACATAACCTCAAAGAAAATAATCTAATGGCGTCAAATCGCACGAAAGAGGTGGCCAGTTAAAAATCCATTTCGTGGATCTGTTAACTGGCCACCTCGTTTGTGCGATTTGACGCCATTAGATTATTTTCTTGGAGGATATGTAAAGTCGCATGTCTACGTCGATAAACCGGAAACAATTGAGCACTTGAAAGCCAAAATTCGACGCGTTATTGCTGAAATGAAATACAGCCTGATTTACTGCGAAAAGAGTGTGTGAAAATTGGACCTTCAGATTACGTCATGTACACGCCATCCGCAGCCGTCACATGTCCGAAATCATATTCAAACATAAATGCCATAAAATTATCTTTCAAATAAAGCCAATTTCATGGATATTAAAAACATCTTTCTGTTTTATTTCAATTTAAAGTTGTATCCCTCTAAAAAAAACACCCTTTATAAGTTCTTCTGGAAAATTGAACTCGTACATCGACTCAATTTTTTTAGTTTTACGCTGTCGAATGCCTGTTTTTAGTCTATAAATAATATATGAAGCGGAATATTTTTCTCCAGGCTTTCTCTTGAGCTCTTCTAAGTGTAAAAATTTGATTGACTGTTGATCTGTTTTGCCTAAAGCAGTACTGATAGTCTCCTAATATGTTTTCTGCCAACTTTTTTACTCTATCGTTAATTAACTTTGCCAAAGCTCGATACATTACATTTAATAAAGCAATTTTGGTCTGTACTTATCCGGTTTTGTAGGATCTCCTTTTGTATGTAGTGTTGTATTATTGCTTTTGTCCATTATTTCGGTATTTGTTGCTTCCCCATTCTGGTGTCATTAATTTCTGTATCTTTTAATTGTTTCTCGTAATTCTTTAGCAACTTAGCTGTTATTCCGCCTTCTCCCTAACTTTTACTATTCCTCAAACTTTCAATCTCTTTTCTTACTTCTAATACGATTGTTTTTGTTACTTGAGTGACCACTTGTGCTATATCCCTTTCCTTTTCATCATTATCATTTTCCAGTAGTGCTTGTGTTTAGTGCTGGACCCATAAGTTGTCTATCTCTTCACATCCAGCTGCAGATTCGCCTTTTTGGTTATGCATAAGTAGGGTTTTACATGGACACCCCTTCTTATTATCTCTCACCTCTTTATAGTTTCCTCATTTCGTGCCTACTGTAATTTTCCTCAATCTTTTGAATTTTCATTTCTTGGTAGTACCTACCTCTTTGTTCTCTAATAGTTCTCATTCCCAGTCTTCTTTTTTCCTTGATTTCTAGGGATCTTCGCACAGCATCCTTAATTTGGCTTTCCTTCTTTCCTCAACAACTACTCTGCAGGCCTTGTCAAACAATTATTTTATTGGTTTTTTTACTTCTTTCTTTAAATTACAACAACGTATGAAATTCTCTAGGAGACAGGTTCGTATCCAAAAATGTCTTGATGATGGTCAAAGAAGACTCTAATAGTAATTAAACCATCATTTCTGGTAAATTGTTGAATTCCGAATAAAAGGGGCTTCTAAAATTTGACAGAAAATATAGACCGTATTTAAAAAAATGAAGTTGATGATGGTTACTCAGAGACGAAACGGCGGATAAAAAAATCTATAACGTAATCTTTATGTCCATTAAAAGTTGATATGAAAAGGTTTTGTCGATTTCGCTCTAACGTAAATAAATAATAAATACATAAAATGTACGCCAGAAAAAAAATAGAGTTGAAAATACAAAAATTCGATTTTTTAGATAACTCAAAAACGAAAAATCATATCAAAGATTTCTAGGCCTCATTTTGTTAGTCCTTTGTGCAACTTTCTTCCCATTTAACCAAATTTGTATTTCTTACAATTACCGAGATCCCCATATTGGCCCTCCTTATCTTGGACACACTGTATACAGTGCTGCTACTCTACTTCACAAACCAGTATTCAGAGAAGAACAACATTAATTATATCCCGACAGCCAATGTTAAACAAAAATAATATCACTGACCACTGCGCCACACTGATCAATATCAAAATAGCTGTAATAAATAATGCGTATAATATAAAAAGGAAACATTTTCAAATTTTGAATTATAATAAACTAAAATCAGATTTACAAAATGTCTCATGGGATAGAATATATGAAATAGATGATGTTGATCAAATCGCAAATTGTTTTGTAGATACATTAACTAACTTAAAACTTAGGTAATACAAAAATAGTCCAACAAAAAAGATGTCAGATCAAAAGATCAGAGGACTGGATAACGCTGGGACTGGTTAACTCAATTAATAAAAGAGATCAGATGTATAAAAAAATGATTAAAGACCAGCATAACATTATGATTAAACAAGAATTTCTTAAGTATAGAAATACTTTGAATCAACTATTAAAAAATACCAAATTAAATTATTATCGAAAGAAAATTGATAAAAACAAAAATATAGCAGACTCTTATGGAACACAGTTAATGAAATTAGCAATAACACACGTTTAAATAATCCTACTGAAAAAATAAAAGGCTGAAAATGATGAGATCACTTATGATAAAATACAAATAGCTAATGAATTAAATAATTTTTATATTAATATAGGGGAAACACTAGCAAATAAGATTATAAAGCCTCCTACTGCTCCATCTGAAAAAAAAAATTTTTTTCCAACAAATGTAGTTGAGGTAACCGAATTAACTAAATCATTAAAAACAGGAAAATCTCCAGGAATTGATATAATAAAATCCGAAACATTGAAGTATATATCTGAAGAAATTGTAGAGCCATTAGTGCATTTGTTCAACAAAGTAATTGAAATTGGTGTCTCTCCTGAAAAAATTAAGATAGCTGTAATTGTACCTATTTATAAGAATGGTGATGAATCTGACCCGTCTAATTATAGACGTACATCATTAATTTCAAGCTTAAGGAAATTATTAGAAAAAGTAATAAAAATCAGAATACTCAAGTTTGCACACCAAGCACAAAATTTTGTCTAAAAACCAATTTGGATTTAGGGATTGTCAACTGAAGATGCTGTTTGTGCGTTAACATCAGAAATATATAAAGCGATTGATGAAAATAACCCACCATTATGTGTGCTTCTAGATCTTGCCAAGGCCTTCGATACTGTACGTCATCAGCAATTGTTGCAGGTTTTATGGTCTATAGGATTTAGAGGAACCCAGTACAATCTCATTAAGAGCTACTTAAATAACCGGAAACAATCCGTTAAAATATATTGTGTTTTAAGTAATAAAAAAGTTGTTCAGTACGGAGTTCCTCAAGGAACCGTTCTTGGGCCATTAGTTTTTATCCTGTACGTTAACAATATTCTGGAAATCGAGGGCCAAGACAAAATCTTTAGTTTTGCAGACAATACTGTAATTTTTTATAAAGGTAATTCTTGGTTAGGTCAAAGGCCTCTGTAGAATCTGATATAAACAAATAATTACAAAAAGACTGTGTTTATACCATTCGGTTGCTATAAGAATTCATTACCTGAATATCAGTGTTGAATTATTTGGAACCGCAATAAGTTAATTGAAATAAAATCTGCTAACGAGACTCGGTATAATAATTGATTCTCATTTGAGATAGAATAAAAAAATAAATTCTATAACACAAAATCTCAAACCACTTCTCTGCAGAATTAAGTCTTTAAATAAAATCTTAAATTTATCAGAACTAAAAATAATATATTATCCTCTGATACAATCTCGCCTTGCCTATGGCATTATAGCATGGGGCAGTGCCAATGATTAATTAATTTGTTCTCAATATCAACTAATTCACATTGAGATGACAGTTTTCCTCCTTGTAAAAGCCATATACCACGTTTCCTCAATCTACTTAATCAGCTATTGCTAGCATTAATTGAAGAAGTTTATCCACTAACAGATTTAAGGTCCAAAAAGTGCATCCCAAAGTTTACAGCAAATACATTTTACTATATTGGGGATTACCACTCTTCTTTATATCGCGACCCAATGATAAATTTCATGTGTTCATGCTTTAAATGCATTTTTGTCACCCATATTTATTTCAACACAGCAAAACGCGTTTTAACTCTACCCCACTCGTGACTACCGGGTAGCTTTACGCACTTGTACCGTAAATTACTATTTTACACCAAATTTAATTTTAGCATGTAAATTGTTTTTATCGCTCGTTGCCTTTGGTGACGTGCATTAATAGCACATTACGCACGAGCCGCATAGCAACAATTGCATAATTGTTTTGTAGCTAAAGTTACGTACTATATATTTTTTATGACGACACTCATTCCGTTAAATAAAAAAATGTGTTTCATTAACTGTCAAATCAGCACTGTCACAGCACTTTAAAAATAAGTTGGCTTCATTCACAGCCGTTCCTCCCTGCAACGCTTCGTACAAACAAAAACTGTAGAAATATACATAATTATAGTAACTAAAACCAAAACCCATTGTTGCTACTAACATAATAAACCATTAAATCACTAATCATGCGATCGATCCATTTTACACACGCTTATACAGTTTGTAAGTTGTACAATTTTAACTATCTACAAGTGGTCAGAGGAAAAACCATAAATCACACACTTTCCGTAATTATTGAAGTGTCCATAACCTAGAATATCTAATACATTGTAACAGAAAAGTGTCACCTAATTTGTTTTAATTTCTGTTGTGATCATAGACAAAATAACACATGACTCGCGTGTATAAGTGCGAAGTGCCATTATAATACTAGCAACGTTAAAAATATTCCGGCACGCGTCGTACTTTTAACCTTGTCACACGTGCTTTAAAGGATTAGTTATACATAATATACTATAATGGCCGCTAATAATCTTTTTCCATGTTCTAGTGGCAACTGGTTTAAATCTACATACCTCACGCAGTTGTAAAAACTGCATAATCACGCAAACACCTCGTTGCTATTCCATTGGATGCTACACTTGAAGTTTAGTCACGTTTCTGAAAGAGGATAATATTTCAGTCATTTATCTTACTGAAATATTTGACATTTACAAATATTGTACTGATATATGCCATACATACGGGACGTGTTCAAAAATAGAAGTAATTAGTAGGCATCACGTGGATTCGAAAATTGTACTTCTACATCTACTAGATGCATGCATCCAATTAGTATGTAAATCCAATCTAGACAGTAAACACGGACTTCTTCATTCCGATTGAAGTTCGGTGATATACATACTACAGGTACGTTGTGAAATTATTTAACTAGATTCTTGTATCGACATTTCTTCTTACTAGTTAATATTAAATGATAGATAAATCCGGGTTAAGTTTTTGTACACGCCTAATATCAACAACCAAGGTATCTATCTACCTTCTACCCGTAAACGTTTTGCCGGATTAGCCATATTGAATAAGGTGCCTCATTGATCTACTTATGTACAAAAGACCTACTTTATGAAGTACAAGAAATATGGAAAAAGAAGGGTCAAGACTGCATAATAACAACTTTTGGATCGATGACAACCTTTCATCATTTCGTCAACACTTATCATATCAAATATGTATTAACATTATAACATTTACTTAGGGAAAAGTCTGAGTCCTGAGCGGCCATGGTAGTTTCTTACTTATGAACGCAACTATAAGCACTTACAAAAATAGTAATTTCTACAACCAGTTATGAGTCATACTTTTTTTCATGAATTTGCTGTTTGACAAAGAGGGCGAAGCCCGAGTTAATCAAGCAAATGAATGAAAAAAAGGACTTTCAAAACGTGTTGTACACGTAGTTTTTTTGAATAGTGATCTCTTGGTCGAAATTGAATAGTGATCTCTTGGTCGAAATTTAGTCGAAAAGGACTTCGTAATTGACAACTGTCAAATTGACATTTCAATAAAATAGTTTAAAAAATGTACCTTTTTCACGATTTTTGCGTTAAAAAAAGAGGGACTTTAAATACGATTTTTCGTTAAAAGAACGACTTTCACGATCACTGCAAAAAATGTTATTTTTAACATTTAGGGATAAACATAGTTGCATTCGTTAATTAGGAACTATACCATAACCGGCGAGGACTGAGACTTTTGATCACCAGTTACTTAACGTATTGAGTACCTAATATCCTACTGAGTATTCGTTTAAAAAAATTCCTCAATTTAAGCAGTGTATTCCAAAAAGTATACAGCATATGGAAAACATTTATTATTAATGTCTAAATTTCTTCTTTATATAATTTTGTGCATCATTTAAAACAATAAAACACTACGGGAGGCTGTGGTTTGAATCTGATACCAAATCGTCAAAAACCCACTACACAAATATTTAACAATCGCTAAATACTTATTGCGACAGCTAAGCTGTCATTTCCAATAGCCTTGGACAGAAACTAAACACGACAAAGTTGGTGGAAGATACTCTCTTCACCAAATCATCCGTGCAAGTCAGCACTCCTGCGCATGCTAAAGCTATTTATGCCGTCTGACCCGGAGAGCGTGCTTTGAAGAAATAAAGATCAGATTGGGGAATGAGTTCTTCATCTTTGTACAAAAGTTTATCTTGATTCTTAAAAATGGCCAAACTTTTAAAAGAATTTAGCTGCTTTGTTGAAGTTAACGTCTTTACAATTTTTAGGTCAGTTTCTGTAATACTATGACCCGTTTCGTAATTATGTTGAGCAATAATCGATCTTTCGAATCTGTTGAATCTAAAATGAGCCATATGCTCTTTAAATCCAGTACTAAAATTGCGACGTGTTTGTCCAATATATTTAGAATCACAGTGGAAACATTAATTTAATGTCGTTAATTCCAGATTTCTATAAAGTCTTAAGTTTGTCTTTTAGATTCCCCAATAAATGCCGAATGTTGTTTGAACTATAAACAACGTTATAGGAAACGGAATTTTGATGTACTCTTTATTGGGCCCTTGACTTTTATGACTGACCACAGTTGTGGAATTTTTAACGTGCAATTTTATTTTTTGTTTCCAAATGAAATTGTCGATAATTTTACGTTACGCACTCTGTCTGGCACTTCGGCAACACACTATGTACCTTCATTTTAATTTAGGCACTATAGAAACTATTACAATGTACGACACCTTGAAGGAACTCTTGCTCAGCTGTGTGTGGCGTCCCACGTTGCTGCAAACGGCGGCCTTCCAGATAACTGCTCTAAAACACCTGCTGAAGACGCTGCACCAAAACAAAAGAAAATGGCTGACGGAACGAAGCCTGGAAAATTATTCCCTAATAGGGCAAACGAAGCCCGTGACGGTAATGGCGAGGCTACGAAACGGTAAAACGGGAACTTCGTGATACATTAAGCCTGTACTGAGATTTCATGGGCAATCCGTCAAACGACGTGTATAAGCGCAGCCGCCTCACGATAAACACAAAACTTGCGTTGAATCGACAGGAGTTCAACAATCGGGACATTTAAATCTGTGGCGCGCACACATCAAAGGCACAACCGTTAGCCGTTAATTAGCACAAATTCAACCAACGCCAAAAACTCACACGAGCCCAAAGGGCTGCGCTCGGGGTGGAAAAACAACTCGCAGACAATTGTTACTGCTCCGAAGCGCGGGTAAGGATTCTCAGAAACGCTCGAAGAGCTTCGATAAATGTGGGGGGGGGGTTGAAAATTTGTACTCGCTCTCTCTAACACACGGCAACTGTCTTTCCTTCTGGCTCAAAACGTAAGTGTTTATACGATTATTCAACACTATAATTAACGAACCAATGAAAATTGTTGAATGTTTCAGAAACGGCCAATCAAAATTGACTGTCGTTGAAATCACCTAATGTCGCAGTGGTTTCACGCGAGCGTGATTGAATTCAATGATTTCAATTGGGGGAGTAGCCATTGACTAACATTTCGCCAAAAGATCAAAGTGAAGTTTTAAAATCGGCGTCGTCCTAAAAACTCATAATAATTTGCATGTGAACGATACAAATTCTTAAAAAATGTTTACTTCTTGTGGTATTACCCTTGAAAAATTCACATCTTCGGCAAATAGATAAGAAACACGTGCTTGCTTGGCGCCCAGACTGGATTGATAACACTGATGTGTGCCTCTAGAAACAACTGAATGCAGGCACATGCTTCGAAATGCCTATATACAGGGGGGATCGTAATTCGGAATCGAGAAAATAATGCAAATTAGCCGAAGGTTCGTAACAATTAAAAATGTCCTCACAGCTTTAATTTTAGAAAACTCATGTTGATTTCTATATGATAAACATTTTGTTGTTTTAGAATAATTACTTCTAATTATTTAGTTGATTATGGAGTTTCGTTGTATGCCACTGTGGATTTCTTTCATTCTATTATTTTCGTTGTGAATGATATACTTATCTGAATACTGGCCTTAACCAGTTTCTGCTGTTGGCCGCAGTATAAATTCTCTAAACTAAACAGTAGAATCGCAGCCAGCCATGCTTCGGAGAGCACCTTAATCTGTCGGTCCCATTTATCATTTCGGTGTCAGTCGTTAGATTATGTCAGAAGCGCTCGCGCAACCTAAAAACTCTGACGTTATAAACCACAAACCATACGATATAAGAAAATATACCTAAACTGGTTTACAAATATCTGAATATTAAAGATTTTTGAAGAAGTTAGACCAATTATATATTCAAAAAACTAAACGTACATATGGCATGCCAACTTGTTGGTAGTGAAGCAAAAATCATCATCGTACAACAGCTCATTTCCGTAAAATCAACACATTTTACATATCGTATGTTGACCTCAGGTTCGGAGAGTGTTAACTTGAATTCTGATGGTGCTAAGCACCTCTCGAGCATCTCTAGGGTTGCCAGACCTTCTATATTTGATAAGAGTCTTCTATATTTCATAAAAATCTTCTATCTTCTAAGTACCTAAAATATAAAAGCAACATCTTCTATATTTCACGTTAACAATGTGTGAGAATTTAACATCACTATTTGATGCTTTAGATTAGCGTTCGTCCATTCGCGTTTCAGTGTTAGTGTCGGTAATGATATTCCCTGTTCTGCATCGGTAATGACAAAACCTAATTTTGCATTATATTCGTTCTGGATAGTAATATCTATATTTTAGTATTAATTATTATTTTGCTTTATTTTAAAAACAAGTAATACGTATACGTTGTCATCGGTAGAAAAGAGTAATAGTAATACTACTGATACAAGTGAAAATGATAAATGACAAAGTTTCAGTGCTTCGAAAACAAAGAAAATACACCTCTTCATATCAAACTGAATGGGAAGATAAATATAATTTTATAAAAAGTGTGCCCAATGACAACGCTAAAGCAAGGTGCATTCTGCGCCACAAGGATTTTTCATTTAAAAACCAAGGAGTAGGACAGGTAGGTTTTATTTTTAATATGAAGACTTAATGCTCATCAAACATTCATTTTTTTCTAATTGGATTTTAGAAACCGAGGAAAATAAAACAGTGTTGGGGGATACGCGGAAAAGGGCAAAATATAAGTAATTTTTTCTACGACCACCACTAAAAGTAGGCCTTTAGCGCTAGCTTTTTTCACTAAAAGAGGCGCTTTATAATTTAGCGTGTTTAAAATGAGATCAGCTGTTTACTTTTAGCCCATGTGCTAAAAGTGAAGTGAGGTTATAAAACTACAATTTCGAACTGGAAGTGTGGCTGTAAAGTTATTCTAGTTACTTCTTGCGTTAGAGGTAAAGTGTTTTTTTTAAATAATTAAAGCGTTATATAAGGGATAAGGTCAGATATGTACTATTATAATTCGGCTTCGTTTCATAATTTTTATATCTTGTATAGACATCAACTTTTAGCACTTGTTGCAGAAATAGCTATTTTTAATAGAAAATATGAATTCAATAATTTAAAATTTAAAGTCTACTGTTACTAGTTAGAGTTGCATTATGTATTTGATTTTAAGCTATGGTTAATGTATTGTTGCCTCGAATATGTTTATTATTTATTAGTAACTGTGCTATTTTATTTTCTTTTGTTTAAGTATATTATGTTGTTTTTCTTATTTTGTTAATAAATGATTACTTAAATTTTCTACTATATTTTTAGAAACTCCTATATTTTTAAGTGACATCTTCTATTTTTTCATGTAATCCAGTAATATAAACTGTACCTGTTGGAACTTAGAGTAAAGTACTAGATGTTAAATGAACACCACCTTTTGAAAAGCAGATGCGTTTTCTGCACTTTTACTATCCATAATATTATGAAGAATGAAATAGGTTAGGTTTCAGCAACTTATAAATTCCCTCTTAAACTCCTTGGGCTCGGAGCTCAGTGTTTAAGTATTCTGGCTACTGATCTAAGGGTCGAGAGTTTGATTCCCAGTTCCGGTAAGGTTTCTAAAAATAAAAAAAAATGCTGATGAAAACATCTACAGAATGCCATCATTCGGAAGTGATGTAAGCCGTGGCTCCCATGTTACTACGATGTGTAGCATGTAGATCGTTTGCTAGGGTGCTAACTCCTTAGTCTCGGCAAAATTCTAAGTAGGACTTTGACCATATGACCACAGAAATCGGCGTTTAAGGTACCGTCTCATCGAAAACTTTTAACCTCTAGAGGGTTGTGGCTTTAAAAAAAATTGAATTTATGTTGGCAGTGATGAGTAAAGCTACCTAATAATATAACCTACTCAATTTTGACAGATAAACTTAACTTTTCCAGAATGTTTAATGCCGAGCACTAGGTGGTGCTGTGTATGGAAAATGCAGCAAATCACTTTGAATAGCTGTAGTTGTTTTTGTTCCTAACATTTTTATGTATTCAACAAGAACGTTTGTATTTGTTGAAATGACAATCCTGACATAACCTTAAACTGACAGATAAAATGCCAATGTTACTTTTACTACCACGACTGCCAACAAAATTTATTGACAAAATCTCTAAAGGTTAAAAGTTTTCGATCATACTGTATGTGGTACTTCGCATTCCTAGACCACGTCCACAACATACAAACAAACAAAAACTCCTTGGAATTATATCGACCAATTAGATTTATTAGGCATTTAAAAGTCCAAGGGAAATGCCACGGGGACACCCTTTATATTAATAATAGTTCTTTCGCATTCTGTGTGACGTAATCGTTCTTGCTTGGCTAAAATGGTGCTAGGCCATTCTCTGATTAGTAGTACTTACTAAAAACATTAAACGTTGTTATAGGTAGGACACCTTTTAAAAAACGATAACCAATTTAACCTAATTCAATTTTTCTTTGCACTCAGTAAATCCAGATGCTTCTTTTTTGTTCACAATGGACGTGAAACAGGAATTACTTGATAGTAATTTGTGTATTGCAATGGCCAACAGTCCACACAAAGCACCGATGAAAGTCGAACAAAATATAGTTGTTCCCAACGTAAATGTACAGCAAGAAATTATTGATGGCTCTATCGATTACATAGCTAATTACGGATTGGATATTAAACCGGAGGAAGTTGATATAAAAGATGATTTATTTGCTACACGTCAAGCAAGTGAAAGCATTTTAAAAGACCAATTTGTTTGCAAGGTCTGTGAATATGAAGCAGAAGATGAGAGTAATTTCTTGAAGCATATGATTACGCATACGAAACAATTTCACTCCTGTTTCATTTTTGATTATAAAGCAACACAGAAAAGTCAGTTACCATATACGGACGAAAAACATTATTCTTGTTCTATTTGCGAGTATAAAGCAGCAACTAAAAGCAGTGTAGTTCAACATAGGAAGATTCATGCAGGTGAAAAACTTCATTCTTGTTCTGTTTGTAACTACAAAGCTGCAAATAATTCTAAGTTAGTTCGCCATATGAGGACCCATACAGGGGAAAAACCTTATTCCTGTTCTCTTTGTGAATATAAAGCAACACGGAAAAGCTTTGTAGTTGTACATATGAAGACACATACAAGAGAGAAACCTTATGCGTGTGCTATTTGTGAATATAAAGCAGCACGAAAAAGCTTTCTAGTTCCGCATATGAAGACACACACAGGAGAAAAACCTTATTTATGTTTTGTTTGTGGATATAAAGCAGCAAAGAAAGCTCGGTTAGACATGCATATGAATACACACACAGGTGAAAAACCTTATACCTGTTTTGTTTGTGAATTTAGAACAGCAATGAAAGATAAGTTAGTTCTACACATGAAGACACATACAGGAGAGAAACCTTATTCCTGTTCTTTTTGTGAATTTAAAGCAGCACGGAAAGGCTATTTAGTTAAACATATGAAGACACATACAGGAGAGAAACCTTATTCCTGTTCTTTTTGTGAATATAAAGCAACACTAAAAGCTGATTCAGTTAAACATATGAAGACTCATACAGGAGAGAAACCCTATTCCTGTTCGGTTTGTGATTTCAAGACAGCAAGGAAAGATAAGTTAGTTCGACATAGGACAACACATACAAGAGAAAAACCTTATTCTTGTTCTGTTTGTGAATATAAAGCAGCACGGAAAGACACATTGTTTAAACATATGAAAACGCATAAGGAAGAAAAACCTTATTCCTGTTCAGTTTGTGAATATAAATCAACAGAGAAAAATCACTTTGTTATACACATGAAGACACATACAAAAAAATACATTTAATAAGAGAATATAACGAAGCAGAAACACATACTTTGATTACGCATATAAGGAAACATACAGGCAAAATCTCAGATTAGAGAAAGTCAAATAAAAGATAATAATATTGGAAAGGTAGAAGGTACTTTTACTTACCTACAGAGAAATTGAGCAGCAGTCGAAAAATTCAACAATAATACATTAACATGCAAATATAATTCACTTTTCCCTACGTAACAACCAAGAGGTCTACTAAGTCATCAAATTTGCGCTGAGTATCTGTCTATTTCAAAACAGTTGCATGGTAAAATTTAACATAAAATTGAATTATTTTTAATTGTAAATTATTATGGACTATTTTATATTGATAATAAAATCTTATGCTTTGGCATAATATTTTTGGGACGATAATGCATATTTACAGGTTGTTTGTTATTTTACAGTTCCAGAGTTGGGCAAGTATAGAAAGTTCAACTCAACGTTATAGTTGCTATAGTAAAATTTTACTACATAGAAATAATAATAATAGCATTCACAAAAAAATTATAAGTTGATTTTTATAGTTAACAAATTTCTGAAAAGCTTTTGGATTGGTTTCCACATAATTGTCAATTTCACTGATACAATAATTGTCATAAAATAATTTGGACAGTTGGTTATTTGATTATGTCGAACTGAGAATTGATTGTAACAATTAATATTGCCATATATTTAAGATCTCTATTATTCTTTTTTGTTGAAGTTAGTTCAGCATTGAATTACCTCAAAAAGATGATGTTCAAACTATTTTAGTAGAACAAATAATCGTACTGTCATGTCTAAAATATGGTAAAAACCCCACAGCTTCACCCATATTAATGT
The DNA here is from genome assembly GCA_940337035.1 of Agriotes lineatus. Taxonomy (NCBI): domain Eukaryota; kingdom Metazoa; phylum Arthropoda; class Insecta; order Coleoptera; family Elateridae; genus Agriotes; species Agriotes lineatus. The sequence continues at coordinate 14,439 of CALNHX010007676.1, read as the reverse complement.
TTCTAAAATATCTCTTCAAAGTTATGGCAGAGTTATGGATACTAAATAATTATAAATGTAATTAGAATGTATGCTTTGAAATTCCAGATAATATTCATGTTGAGCTATGGTGAAGTAGATTATTTTTTAAATACATTCAAAACAGAATTTGGAAACAGTGAATCTCAGATTGATATTTGTAATTTATTTTTTAAACAATAGATCAAAAACGGTGCTCCTAGAACTTAATGTGGGTTCGGCAATAATAGGGGTGGAAGATATATCATAAAATATGAAGATATGTTTTGTGATATACACCCTAGACAGTGGAAAAAAGTCCGATAAAACATAATAGACCACTGCCAAAAAATGACATTCAGAGAACAACATAAAATATAAAAGTTACATGAAATTTACTAATATAATAATAAATCTATTTGTGTCTAGAACATATTTGTACACACGTCAAGGAATATAAATAACAAAATAAGCATTAGAGAACAACTCATTTCGAGTGTAAAATAACAAAATGTCTTTTCATATAGGATATAAAACACTCAAAAAGGTGTGGCGAACCAAACTTACTGTTTTTTTTTTAATTTCTTTAGCCATTTTCAAACACTTTCTGGATGTAGGCAACCTCATTTTTCTCCAGTTGCTGCGGTTTTATGATTCTCTGATCTATACCAATCTCACAATTAAAATCATCAATCCAAAGCAAGGGTGGGCATCCACCAGGGGTCTATTGCAATTGGTCTAACTGAAAACTGGTCTAAATTGAGTTAGACCAGTTTTAACTTTTGTGTTCTTAAAACTGGTCTCAAGTGAGACTGTAAGAATGTGAGACTGGTGGATAACGTCCACACACGTGCAGCAAGGCTGCGGAACTACTTTTCCGGCGGCATATATGGATTTTGTATGGGTTGGAGCCCTATGCATGGTATTTTTGGTGCATGTGTGCTTCGAGATGCACTAAAGACAATGGTGCAATGAGTTTTACGTTTAGACTTAAGGTTCTTGTGCAATTAATTGATGCATATTTTCAAATTAGCGATAGTCAATTGTTCAAATTATTGCAAGCGTTTTTTGCAATTGTTATTAAACTTACGTCAATTTCGACCAATACAGAGCTGTTGTATCTTGTTTTTCCAATGGTAGAAATAGATGCAACGCGGACCTTACTGTGTTTTTTGATAAATTTCTTAACGGGGACTCCAAGTCCGTCTCTCGTCTATTTAGAGGTTAACTTAAGTTGTTTGGTTTTTTATGTGACGTTTGTTTGTAAATTTGTTTTGTGAATCAGTTACTCACGTACAAATAAATAATTATCAATTGTGTTCGGTGTTTTTTATTCAAGTTTGTTGCTGTTTTGTTCGGGTTTGGTGCAATTTGGGGCAATTAAACAACTTCTTCAAAGATTTGGATATTGAACGAGGTTCGAGCAGCTGACATTTTGGAGATATTCAGCAGGAATGGCGCGCATTTGCAGATTGCAGAAGGTTACCTACCAGTGGGGTGAAGCGAAAAACGTTAGCGAAATTATTGTGTCATGTGTTCTCGTACCCTTGCGATAACGGGCGCGTTTAGAGTTTCATTCTGATTACTGGTAAGTACATATTTCGCACATAGAGTTTCTGAAGAAGAAACGCGCGCGCCGCGCGTTTTACGTTTAGTGGTTGGCTCTATCATAACACGTATTTCAACGCCATGTTTTTATATGAAAAGGGAACTCTGTGTATCTGAATATGTCACAACAGCATCATCTAATGAAATAATTTTTACCCAATTAAAACTAGTTTTACCGTGGAAGGACGTATTTAGTTAATTCTAGATTTAACTAAACCATACTAGTTAAAACTAGAATTGCGGAGAAAACTTTGTTAAAACTATAATGTCCCAGTGGGAGAACCTAGTAAAGTTCGACACACTTAACACAAAGAATGCTGTAAAATTAAGTGAATATCAGTTGGAAATCAACCAAGTCCATGGTTGAACAGTTCAAGGTATTGACTTAATATTTTCTTATTATAAACAATATTGGTTTATGTACTTACTACAACAATTAAATAAATATATTTGTTTAGAAAATCATACTCAGAGAAATTGTAAGAATTAAACGGGTATATTCCGGTGTTTTCAAAATGTTACTTATATTTGCAAAGGTGAAAGCTTTTGGATAAGCCTGTTTAACAAGAGCAGCAAGAGCTTTCAAAGCAATAACTTGTCCTGGGTGGTTCACCATAAAGTCATCGCATTCCAGATTGGAAAAAATCTTATCTTAAATGTGCCATACGTGGAAACATCCAATGGCTGTAGTCGGTGGCTGGTATGCGGTGGCATTGTAAGTAAATTTACAAATATTCAGACCTTTGGTGAGATATAACTGCTGTGGTTACCGAAAATAAGCAGCACTTTAGAATAATTGTTGTTTTACCAAATTAATGAAATGAATGAAATATATCACATAATTATCCATCGTCATCCAGCTGCTAGGGTGAGTAACGGTATTAGACCCTGGAGGGGCACCTTGTACCATGCAGTCTTTTTTTTTCATACATGGGAAAATAAAAATTGCGGTATGAAATTTCCTGCAACATTAACCGTACAACAAACGTTACAGTTTGTCCTCGTTTGGAAGATTTTATTTTTGAAACTTGTTTCTGTCCTCTTTGGGAATTTATTTTACTGCGCTTGTAAGTTACTTGCACCCCAGTTTCGTCGCAGTTGTATATTGAGCCAGGACCAAAATTATCACGTCCAGAACCGTACGCAATAGTTTAGAAAATTTTCTTACAGTATGTTGTTTGAATGCAGTTGCACGATCAACACTAGTGGGGCCTGGTGTTCTCAAGTTTAAACTAGTATTTCTGCTCATGAATCTACGTAGTCATTCTTATGATGCAGCAAAATTTTTTGAGCAATTCTCTGGGTCGTTCTGCCCGTTTTTTTATTGCATGCTGCAAAGCGAATGTACTTGTCTTTTTTAGGGTCAATCTATAATTATTCATTTTAGCAACCACAAGTAGATAATCTGCTAATTCTTTTCCTTTTTCATCGGAAAATACTTAAGGAACTTTATAATTTGGAGAAAATAAAAATGGATCATCACTATTGTAGTGTGGCCTTTTCACGTGTACTATGCTTTACTGTACTCTGAATTTATATTGCTCTTTGTATGCTAGTCAGCCCAGTTGTAGAAACACAAGAGCCGCTCTTACCTAAATGCGGCTAAGGGCAATGTCAATGTTGCTGTTGCCAGTCTGCACGTTGTCACCTATGATGGTGTAATTGTACAAGAAAATTCTACCAGGAATAAAAACCGAACAGTTTAAATGAACACACATATAATCTAGAAGAGAATACATAGTCACATGAAAAGAATACACAGTGGCAATACATAAAGGTTACACTGTTAACAATATATTATAGCTGAAGTACATTTCTACGAGCTTAGTGCTAATCTCTACTAACTTTGATATACGTCTTAAATGCAAAGGTCAACTATTAACGGCGCCGTTAAGTCAAAAAACAAACTACGCGCCAAGAGTCTAAACTCATGCGCAATTCTACCCTGATCGTAGCTGCTTGATGACTCAGGCGATCTCACACCCTCTGAACAATACTTGGATCAGCATTGACGCTCCACTGTAGAGGTACGATTGCGTGTCAAAGAATGACGCAATATTTCATAATACCCGAACTGGGTTTTCGGTTAAATGCTGACTTATCGATGCAATCGGTTACTATAGCTATAAATCACTGACCTTTTTTAATCTTTGTGATGTCAGTGAAACCTGGATTTGCCTTCCAGTGACGGCGTCGGTTTTATCAAGGGCACACAATTCTTGACGCTGATTCGCACCTCATGGGGTTGTTGTCGCTTCCTGCTGTAAACTGCTGTATCTCGGGAATGATTCCCCAAGATTGCAATTACAATGCTTCGCGTGGCGTCTCGAAAACTCATCTTGTCTGTATTGTACTTTTTACAGTTGTACGAAGTTTACAATCATTTTTAATCATTTCTCTGACTGCTGTTTGCACTGTTTCTAAAAACGTTGAAATCCTATCGATCTTCTTTCTCCACTTAAACGGCATCCTACAAATACAATACAGTGCTTATAGATAAAGTTATTGGTAGTGGAAGGTTTGATGCATATATAGTTTCTATCGGTATAAAATGCATCATTCCTTCTAGCTTCATAATTTTTGCAAAAAATGTGCTTGTATGAAAACATAACCTAAACTTTCAAGACTTATATTTATATAAAGCACAGCCAAATAATCACATTATTAGATGCAGATAGTATACTGTTATACTGTTAAAATCTTAGTAAAATCCTTTTTTGTTGAAACTTAAATAATGCTGTTACTACGGCAGCATACACCCAACTGACACTCAAATAATATGAACATGTACAATACTGTCAAAAAAACATACGGTATAAGTAGCGCGTTTGTATTTGAATAATTGGCGCCAATTTTGAACAAGTATCAATCCTCCCTAGGTTCCCCTAGTTAAGGGATGGGGAAGGTTACGGCGATTAACGTTGACCTCAAAGCTAAGTGGTAGAGAAAGGTTCCAGAATTGCTAATTCTACTCTACTAATATCTAATGTACAACGATTTGATGTAAAAGCGTTATTACTGACAATATGTTAGTTTTACATAGCTCTCTATTTTTATCATTACAATGTAAAAATAACTCCAACCCATCCAGTGTGGTGATGTCTTGAGAACTATTAAGCAGCAAAGAATTAAAACTAAAATTATAGGTAAACTAATTAATCGAAAGAACGAAAATTATATCTGGATATAGATTTTACCTGTTGAATTGTTACCAATACTATTTAACTGTAATTCCCAATAATATTCATTCGAAAACTGAAACTATGCCCATTAACTCAATAACTGCTAATGTGGGACAAGGGGAGCCCACACTATAGTACCGATGGGGCCACAATTATATATAACAGCAATGAGATAACATGAACAAGAAAATAACACGTATTGCTTGAGTAAGAAAGAGATAAACATAGTAGTAAATATTGGAGTAGGCATGACTCTTATTTTAAATATGACATAAGTCAACTAAATATGCCTACTAAAATAATTTTATCGTATGGTCATCTCTTTCTTACTCAAGCATTCTATGTTGTTGTTCATGTTATCTTATTGCTGTTATATATAATTATGACCCCTTCCGTATTTTCATTAGTAAAACGCATCTATGCGGAACAAACAATTTGAAAAAAAATGTGTTTGTCTATTTTACTTTAGGTTACTTCTAGGTTTTATTTTTAAAAGAAATCGTTTTCATAAAAAGCACAAATTGTGGTTTAGATGGAGTACCTACTTTTCTTTTAAACACTGTTTCGTAAAAGTCAGCTGAACATTTTGAAATTTTGGATGGGAGAATAACTTTACATTGTGAACAATTGTTCTTAATTATATTTGGACATATTTATAGTCTAAGAGCCGGTGAAATTTTTTAGTGATGATTTAGTCAAGGCCTATTTTTTGAGAGAATGTTGCGGGAGGTAAGTATAAGTGTCAGCTGTATGGATTATCCTTGATAGCGGTATCGGAGGGAGGCAGAACACCCCCAATTTGCACTGTCAGTATATATCAAATTCGAGGTTAGCAGGTTAGGTTTTGTGTCACTTTTTGTCAAAACCTAACCTCGAATTTGACATAGACTTGCAGCGCCACCAACATATCATTCATACGTTTGAATTTTCACAGTTGCCCATAATTATGGACTTTTTTAATGTAAGTCTATGTCAAACTCGAGATTAGCAGGTTGGGTTTGTCGTCAGTTTTGAGACAGACTGACGCAAAACCTAACCTGCTAACCTCGAATTTGACATACGAGGGTAAGGTGCAAAATTCTCGGCCTGACAATGAAAGACTGCGATTTTCAGTTAAAAAATTATTTTATTTTTCTACATAATCTCCCTTGACTTCAACACAATTGGTCTAGCGTTTCTCCAATATCAGTATTCCTTCCCGGAAGTGAGAGTCCGGAAGGCTGTGAAAATATTCATCTACGACCCCCTTAACTTTTTCATTGGACGCGAAGCGCTTTTTAGAAACAAATTTCTTCAAGTTTGGGGACAGATGAAAGTCCGAAAGTGCCAAATCAGGAGAATAGGGGGGATGGCCGAGCAAATTGTACCCCAAATCCTGCAGTTTTCCCATCGCCAACGCACTCTTGTGAACAGGTGCGTTGTCCTGGTGAAAGATGATTTTATTCTTCTTCAAGCCAGGCCTCTTCTTCCGGATTTTGGCATCCAACTGGTCAAGAAGGTTGGAGTAATATTCGCCTGTAATTGTTCTGCCTTTTGCAAGGTAATCAATTAACAGCAACCTTTTCGCATCCCAAAACACGCTGGCCGTGACCTTTCCAGCAGATGCGATCGCCTTCGCTTTCTTTGGTGCTGAACCACCGGCTTCCACCCTCTGCCTTGACTGCTGCTTCGTTTCTAGGGTGTAGTGGTAAACCCATGTCTCATCCATGGTGACAAATCGCCGCACAAAATCGGTCGGATGCTTATTGAATCGGTCCAAACATTGCTGCGAAACTCGTTTGCGCATTTGCTTTTGATCGGCATTCAGCAAATGCGGCACCCATCTCGCGCAGAGCTTTCTCATCCCTAATTCTTTGTGCAAGATGTTTCGCATCGTTTCTTCCGATATCCCCACAGCCTCAGCTATCTCACTGACCTTCACTCGCCTATCGTCCAATACGATATCATGGTGGTTACGCTATACCATATATATAATACACATATATTGCTAGTAGGGCCTCGGAACGCCCGAAAACATTACGGCACCGACATGGTTTCACTTAGAGTATAACGCGTCTCGTGCGCATGCGTGAGAATTCGAACTCCGCCTTTAGAAGCGAATTTTAAACTTGACCACTTCCCCATTCGGCGGACGACGCCGCCCCGCTTGTGCACAGCTCACCATTATACATTGAAGAGTTGATTGTCCGTCTCACTTCCTTCGTGAGTTTCCCACTCATAGCCGCTAGCAATATAGCAAGTATTAGATATATGCGCTATACTGAAGTTTTTCCCTTCATATGAAACCACGGTATAGTCAGTTTCCAAACAACCAAGAGAAGTTAAATGACGCACGATTGGCAATTTACAGAATAGCTAGGTTTCCCAAAAGTACAGATGTCATTGACTACACTCATGTGAAAATTCAATCACCGGTAAGGATAATGCTGAAGTGTACAGAAATCGCAAATGGTTATTTTTCAATGAACGTAGTGTATCTGAGATTAAAGTTTGAAAATTACATACATTTTATGCCGATGGCACGGTTTGAGTCACGACTCAACAATTTTTAACATGAATGCAATTCGCCGGAGATATGAAAATAGAGTTTGGAGAAAACCTAGTTGGTGAATGGTTATGGAGTCAGATATTACCTAATAACACCTTTAAGGAATCCTGTCACGGAAGCTGAAAATCTCCTCAATGAAGCACAGATTCGAACCAGAAATAGTATTGAAAGGTGCTTTGGTGTGCGGAAGTGTCAATTGCCCATTTTAGCCTTAGGTATTAGGTTAAAGAAAGAAATAATCGAAATTGTAGTTGTAGCAGCAGCTGTATTCCAAATTATTGCTTGTAACAAGTAAAATAACTCAAATAAACAAGTGACGATATAAATGACTGAAATTTTGGAAATTATATAAACTTGGACTAGCAGCATTGCCACATTTGCTATAAGTTTAAGCTTCTTGTTTTCAACAAATATTTAGAGAGAAAATCTGACATTTTTAAGGTTCTTTAATTGTAACTTTTAAACCAGACCAGAGTGCACGCAAAAATTAAGCATTAAAACAGAAAAAAATTATAAATTTTTACTGAAAATTAATCACGCTACATTATTGCCACTTCTGTGACACCCTGTATCGTTACTTAAATAAATGATGACATTAAGATAGTAACAATCAAGCTTTTCTATAGTTACAGTGGTGTGCAAATAAATCTGGGACAATGGTTTTTTCATATGTAAATTGAGTTAAGATTTGAAGCAATCTCCATGGATTTCCTGCTATCAGAAAGAGTTACATTAAACTTTGACAAGTAAATGAAAATGTAGCTTTTTCTGGTAGCAGAAAATCCATGGAGATATTCTTCAATTCTCAACTCAACCTACATATGAAAATGCCATTGTCCCAGATTTATTTCCACACAACTGTACTTACTTTTTGTGGAACTATAAAATAACCAATGATTTCTAGATTATCATACCAATATTTTACATCAGTTTTAAGATCTTATTATTGATATAGAATGTTACATAATAACTTATAAATGTAAGAAGTTTAGTTTTACATTAATTTGAACAGTATAGAAATAGAGGAATGCACAAGACAACATTTAGTATTCAAGTATATTTAATTACATACAATACCATCACATCTGAGCATAATTGAACAATGACTAGATGGTGATGTGTTTGCACAAGATTTTGTAGTTACGAATATCATAGCAATCTCTTGGACAAGTTACATCTGCAGGAAGCTTCTTATTCTAAGGTTTTTCTGTAGTATGTGTCTTCATATGTTTGACTAAAGTACGTTTCCCCGCCACTTTATGTTCACATATAGAACATGAATGCTGTTCTTTTACTGTATGCCTCTTCTTCATATGACTTACTAAATTAATTTTATATGATGATTTATACTCACAAATAGAACATGCATACGGTTTTTCTCCTGTGTGTCTCATTATATGTCTTACTATACGATCTTTCTTTGCTGCTTTATAATCACAAAAGGAACATGGAAAAGGTTTTTCTCCTGTATGTTTCCTGATGTGGATGACTAAGCTACTTTTTTTTGCTGTTTTATATTCGCAAAACCCACATGAATGCCGTTTCTCTCCTGTATGCGTCTTTATATGGCCCAATAAAGTACTTCTCTGTGCTGCTTTATATTCACAAAAAGAACATGCATACGGTTTTTCTCCTGTATGTGTTTTCATGTGTTCAACTAAAATAGTTTTCTGTTTTGTTGCAAACTGGCAAGTAGAACACGCATAAGGTTTCTCGCCTGTATGCCTCTTCATATGACTTACTATATTACTTCGATATGATGCTTTATAATCGCAAATTGATAAGGTTTTTCTCCTGTATGCGACCTCATATGGGTCACTAGACTACATTTGTGTGCTGTTTTATACTCACAAACTGAACATACATAAGGTTTCTCATCTGTATGCATCTTCATATGGCTCACTAAAAGATTTTTATTTGTTGATGTATAATCACAATTAAAACAAGCAAAAGGTTTTTCTCCTGAATGTGTCCTCATATGGATATTTATCTCAGCTTTGCGTGTTGCTTTATACCCGCAAATAGACATGAGTAACGTTTTTTATCTATATGTGTCTTCAAATGATTAACAAAGTTAAATTTCGATGCAGTTTTATATTCACAAATGGAACATAAGTGAGATTGTTCCGTATGAGTCATAATTTGTTCAAAAAATTACTCTCGTCTTTTACTTTATATTCACAGGCCTTCCAAGCGAACTGCTCTTCTGAGAGACTTTCACTTGTTGCACACGTAACAAGCATTTCATCTTTTATATTGATTTCCTCCTGTTTAATATTTAATCCATAATCAGCCATGTTGGTGACAGTGCCTTGGATGGTCGCTCGCTGTACCTGTAAATTTGCAACTTCTTCATTTTCATATAGTGATTCGTGTAATGTACTGGTTATCGCAGAAGGCAAATTATAATCATATTCTTGCGCGGCGTCCATTGTTATAGTAAAAATTAAGAGTTCGGATTTATTAAATATTATATCTAAAAGAAAAATTTACTTAGGTTATGTTGTGCTTTATTGTAAAAATATTAACAAATTTGCTACACTGAGTTGTAATATTTTTACTTACATAGAGTAACACAAAGTGGAATTCAGTTAGGGCTAGCAGAAAACATAATATTGAATTATTGCAGCAACCACCATCACTGTCAAACTGGATAGAATATAGAATAGATCAAATTAATGTAATTGAAGAGAACTACTGTAACATATAGGGTGTCCCTCAACAGGATATCCACAACTCCATTGTGTGTTATAGGGTTTATCTGAAGCGCAAGAGTGTCTACAAACACATAACTTCATCTGTGTATCGAGATTAGAGGTAACATTAAAACTAAGAATAACAATTGTAACAGTTTTGTTCTGTATGTAACTGAAGTCCCAACTCCCTATCGCTATCTTCTGATGAAGCTCACAACTCCATCGCACAATTTCAATAGTTGATGGTCACGGTAGTTAAATATATACAAGGTGTCCAGGTTACAATTCTTTAACAGGATGTATTGCACATTAAAACAATACAAAGTTCTTATTAACCCATGTCCGAAAATCAGAATTAGAGTTTACTTTTTTATTTTTCATATAATTCTAATATCAACAGAATAACAAATCGAATGTTTGTAACCTGTCCTATTTTACTAAATTATATAAACTAAAGTAATAGTATTTTTATTTGTTCCTCACTTGTAAACATCAATTTATCAAGTCACTGTATTCACCTTGAAAATGTTTCTTAACTGGCTAGCCAGTAAATTTTTTACTGGTTAGCCAGTTATATTTTACAAGCGTGCTCATAGATAAATGATAGCGTGCAAAGCTAGAGTTGTCTTCCTTAGTATGTGTCATATTGATTAATTTAGTTACTTGTCAGTTTGACATTGTGAATAAATGGTGAATTTCTAGTTATTTACAAGTGAGGAACAAATAAAACATTCAATAATACACGCCAGGTAACCATTTTTACTGGTCCAAGGATATGACAGGCTCGCCAGTCATCCCAATCCTACCGCCAGTAAAACCTGTTTTACGTGGCTTGTAATGTTAAATACTATAACATTACTAGCTTGGTAAGAGGGTTTTTACTGGCGGACAGAAGGATATGGCTAGCGAGCCAAAGGCGAGCCAGTCACCTTCTGGAGCCAGTAAAACCTGTTACCTTGCGTGTATTGTTGAATATTTTATTTGTTCCTCACCTGTAAATAATTATAAATTTACTATTTATTCGCAATGTCAAACTGACAAGCAACTAAATTCATCAATATGACATATACTAAAGAAGACAACTCTGGCTTTGCACGCTATCATTTATCTACGAGCACGCTTGTAAAATTTTACTGGCTATCCAGTAAAAAATTTACATGCTAGTCAGTTAAGAGACATTTTCAAGGTAAATACAGTGACTTGATAAATTGATGTTTACAAATGAGGAACAAATAAAATAAATAACAACGTACAGTTTACTAAATCACAATATAAACATACAAAATGCTATTCATTTATTTCCACATGACACTAAAGTATGATCAAATAGTATATTGTATGTTAAGAGCTGAAAGTGCATTCTTGCCGCTTGCGCATGAATATTGCTGGTTGTGGCAAAGCCGAAACCAGCAATCATGCAAAAGCGGCAAGCGCACTTTTAACTCGAAACATACATACTATTTTTTCGACGCCTGAGCATTACATTAAAGGAAAATATCACATTTCATTTTATTGGAGAAATTAATTGACAATCAAGTTAACATTACACGCGCAGTCTATGACATGTGACGCGAAAATTTAAAAAAAATGACGGGCGTTGTCAAAGAACATTCGGACGTGGTTACCTATTTTGTTCACGCGGAAACCCAAATCGCTCGGCGTGCGGCAAAGTGATGAAAACGCACGCGCAGCGGCAAATGTCAACTTTCTGTTGTCAAATGACAGTGTCAGTCGTCGAAAAAATTATTTTCACCTAGTATGGGTATGGAATAGTATCTAATTTATGAATGCAACTACGTTTATTCTGAAATTTCAAACTTGACATTTGATTTTTAAGTGACTTATAGTTGCATTCATAAATTAGGAAGTATTCCATAGCTATACTAGATGAAAATCATTTTTGATCATATTATATTGAGAAGCCTATTTAGTAAAAATACTAGAACTTTCAAGATTCCTAACTTCATTAATTTTGATGTTCCGACATGGACTAAAGCGAACTTTTTGTGTTATTTTAATATGTAGTACATCCCGTTAAAGTATGGTCGCCTATGCTTCAACACTTTGTATATAAATAGTTTTTTCTAAATCGCTAAGCCAGCTCGCAGTTCGGTAATTTATAGAGATATCGAAACAACTTTCTTTTATTTTATATACAGTATAGAGCCTACAAATTGTCATAAACCAATTTAAATCACGGCCTCCTATTTCTGCGTAGTGATACACGACCTTTCTTTTAATGAAACACCTCGTATATTTTATACATGCTGCCCATTTCATCGTGCAATTGCTGGGTAGAAAACCAATTTAAGAAGCTCACAATTTTTCACGCATAACTCTTAATTTTAAAAATAATTTTCTAAATTTGGAAAATTGGTAGTTTCACTCCGCATAACTAGATTTTGTTTTTGGCAAACAAAGGAACAGAATTCAGATTTTTCTGCGAAAGGCAATTCTGCGAAAGGCAAGATCGTGTTCAATGTGTTACCTACCTAGTTGTTAATTTGAATTTTCAATTGTAAATGATAGGATTAGTCTTAATATAATTTGAATTTAAAATGTAGTAAAAATGGCGTTAGCCTTGACTTAAATATGAAATTGTAATCATAGCAGGCTTTGACTTTATAATAACAACGGAAGATCTATGTAAACAAAGACAATTGCGGAAGCGGAGGCAAGCTTAGGTGTGTTTTTTAGCTTTCCAAAAAAATGAAATTAAGAGTGAATAAATATCTATTTATCCAATTAAGAAAGGGTTTTTTAACTTACTACTTTGTCGTCAATAAGCTGCAGAGGTTTTTCTTTATTTATTGGCACCTTTGTAAAGGATCAATAGTGTTGAAGTTTAAAGATTAAATTTAACCTAAATCCCCACATTCTGGAAATACCCTGAGCAAGACAGTAAGCGGTCTTATTGTTTATTGTCAAATACTTTCATAACCACTCGTTAGAATAAAAATAAAAATCTGTAAATGGGTTTACACCGAACTCCTCTCGCACGGACCAGATCAATTTGCAAATTTAAAAAAAATGTATACCGCTGGGATTTCAACCCGCCGCATCTGCATAGTGTAGTCGACGACTGGTAAGGCATCCAATCCCGGGATCCCGAAATGTCGGTATCCCGGGATCCCTAATTTTTTTATCCGGTATTTCAATCCGGTATTTTTCCCCAATACCGGACAATACCGGAATTTTCGATATTTTTGGGATTGCTTTTGTGTGCACTGCGTCGCAGTTCGCAGAGTCTGCGAGTCGCCTTACCCGGCCTGGCCGGCGCCAGACATGGAGCAACATGTTGATAGATAATAATTAGTTTGTTTCAGGGTAGTAGCAGTCAGCAGATGCGTCCATAAACGGCGTAAACTGTGTTCAGTTGTGTTGTCGCTGTTGCTTGCATATTTACTTACCTATTATACACCTATAATACTAGAAATACCGGTTCTGAAAACAGGGAATCCCGGTATTGAAAACCGGAAATCCGGTATTGAATACTGTAAATACCGGTACTGAAAACAGGGAATCCCGGTTTGAACACCGGAAATCCTGGTATTTGATACCGGGATCCAGATAGAATTTCTTCAATACCGAAATTCCGGGATTGAAAATTCAGTTCGGTATTGGATGGCCTAGTGACTGGTATGCTGTGGCATTGTGAAGAGTACAATACCAGTAGATTTACAAATATTCAGACCCTTTGGTGATATATAGCTGCTGTGGTTATCGAATATAAGCAGCACTTTAGAATAATTGTTGCATTTTACCAACTTAATGAAATGAATGAAAGATTATCCATCGCCATCCAGCTGTTAGGTGAGTAACAGATTTAGAACCTGGAGGGGCACCTTGTACCATGCAGTCTCGTTTGTTCATACGTGGGAAAATAAAAAGTGGTGGTATGGAATTTCCTGCAGCATTAACCGTATAACAAACGTCGCAGTTTGTCCTCGTTTGGCAGAATTTATTTTTGAAACTTGTTTCTGTCCTCTTTGGGAAATTATTTTACTGGGTATGTGAGCTAGTTGCACCCCAATTTCGTCGCAGTGTATATTGCACCAGGACCAAAATTATCACGTCCAGAACTAGTGGGTTCTGGTGTTCTCAAGTTTAAATTAGTATTTCTACTCATGAATCCACGTAGTCATTCATATGATGCAGCCTAATTATTTGACCAATTCTCTTGGACTTTCTTCCCGTTTTCTAATGCATGCTGCAAAGCGAATGTAGTTGTCTTTTTAGGGTCAATCGATAATTCATTTTAGCAACTACAAGTAGAGAATCCGCTAAACTTTCTCGCTCTTCATCGGAAAATCCTTGCGAAATTTTATAATTTGGAAGAAATTTTGTATCATCCTTGGGAATGGGCGCGTGACGTGAAAACAATCGGGTCACTCTGGGTCACGGCGGG